>JAZGTJ010005029.1:0-28780 GCA_036877575.1 Botia almorhae
AAGCACAGAGCCTATCGGGCAAGTGTAGGGGTCTTCTCCACAGGAAGAACACCAGTCAGTGAAGAGGCTCCACTTCAAAGCGTAAGCACGCCGGGTAGAAGGAACTCTTGCCTCAGTGAGAGTCTCCACCACGTTAGGGGGGGGATCACACAGGAGGACCGTGTCCCGTCCACGACCCACACATGCAGGTCCCAGAGGTCGGGGCGCGGGTGCCAGATGGTGCCCCAGCCCTGAGAAAGAAGGTCCTTCCTCAGGGGAATCTTCCAGGGAGTCTTCCAGAGGGTCTGTGCAAGGAGGCTCACTGGGGGAAACGCATACTTGCATAGACCCCGGGGCCAGCTGTGTGCCAGCGCGTCTATCCCAAGAGGAGCCTCGGATCGGGAGTAAAACAGCGGGCAGTGGAAGGACTCGTGGGAAGCGAATAGGTCCACCTGAGCTTCCCCGAATCGACTCCAGATCAGCTGGACCACCTGGGGATGGAGCCGCCATTCCCCTGGGCCCGACAGCTGCCGTGAGAGCGCATCGACTGCACGGTTGAGTCTGCCGGAGATATGGGTGGCGCGGAGCGACCTGAGTCGCTGCTGACTCCATAGGAGAGCATGAACCCACCGTGAGCGCCGCTTCAATATGCAGCCGGCCCAGGCACGTTGGACAGCGTTCACGTAAAAACAAAGATGCAGCTGTCTCTGAACTCACGCCACGTAGTTTGCTGTAGTCAGAGGTAATCCAATTTGTCCAGGGAGCAGACATTGGAGAGCAGGATTGATGGGAGAGCCAGCCGGCTAGCGTTTGTTTTTAATTATCACTTTTTGATTATCTTAATTTTATTTCCTAATCATTTCCTACAGCTTATTATTACAGGCTACTACTGTTATTATGCTCAGTTGCTTTGTGTCAGAAAATTTTATGTATTCAGTACCTTCATTGAGTCAAAAACATAAAACATATGACAATGTTGACAAATAAATAAAACATACCCAGTTGATTCAGTTCTTGATTTTTATGGATAATGTTAATTGATCTACTGGAGCGTTACATAAAACAGTTTAAACATCATTTTAAATATCATAGTTTTTTTTATATATTGTGACGAGTCGCACCGGGGCTATTAGCGTCGCCCTGAAAACTGACGTGCCGCACCTGCCAGAGCTCATCACGAGCACAGCTGCGCCGCATCACCACGCGGCGTCAAAATGCCGCCGCCTTCCGCTCGGATGGAGAGGGAGATTGAGAGAAAGACGGAGCGGAAGTTAGAAGAGAAAGTGAGGAAGTCTAGAAGCAAAGCGAAGCCTGGAAGTGACGCCAGCCGGAGCTACGTTGCTTGTCCCCCGCGAATGCTGAGAGCAGCGAGTGGCCGTAAGCCACTTAAGAGAGCACGCGCCACCGCACACTTGCACCGCCGGGAGGGACGCAACCCCGAGCACGAGCCACACCAGCCGCACCAGCACCAGCACCTGCTTCCCCCACGCACTACACGCCTTTCCCACAATAAATCCACCCTCCGGGGTATTTTCTCACCGCCTGCCTTGTCGTGTGATTTTTCACCCGTGACAATATATTCTTACAAATATATAAAATACAAAACGGATACATACTTACTGTTACTCTAAATCGCTGTTGAGATGTCTAAGGAATAAAAAGGCTTCGAGAGAGAGAGGGACCAAACTCTTAACACACAAAATCTTGTTGCTTAAATGACTCGGGTAAACTGTGAAAAAAGAATGTGTCTAAAAGCGGGGACCCCATAAACTCAACTTTGTAACTAAATTACAAAGACTCTGACATCAAAAGACAAATGATAACCTAATCACACTCTAGCCACAAGGCCCCCTCAGACCCAAGCCAGTGTGACAACGTTGATTGTTTAATTCATTGTTTAAATAAGTTGATTGTTTAACTCAATGTTTTCCAAAATGAGGGTGTCGTTGTTTCAATTTAAAACAATGCAAAACAACCCATATTTTAAAATAGGATTATGATGGTTGTGTCAATATTATTTTATTTAAAATGAAATGACCTTGAAAAGATATATCTTCAGCTAAATTCTAAAAGTAAACACTTGAAAAGAAAAAGATTGTGTACAAGGTTTCTGGTTTCCATTTGTAAAATTTTACATAAGATGTTTTACTTGTTTTACTTTAATCGTAGTCAGACAGGCAATGGTCAAACACCGGCAAACAGAGCAATATATGTTAAACAAGGCAGAAATGAAAACAGGCAGAGAAAACAAGCAGTAGTCAATGAAGGCGGCAAACAATCAAACAACGGTAAGCAACCAAAGGTCAAACACAGAACATTCAAACACAATGGGAAAACCGCTCAGTAGACTTCACAATGAGACATACAACTGAGAGTTTAAATAGAGCAGTGAATTGGGAACAGGTGGCAACCGAAAGTTAATTAGTCCTAGGCATGGGGCTTATGGGAAATGAAGTCCAGATATGAAATCTAATAGTCAGGCGACGGTTCCCCCTGATGGCACAGAGGAGGCAGAGCGGAAGTCTCCTGCATAAAAGAGCCCCCCCACAAACGGCACCTGAACACAGCAACAGAATCTTCCTCGGGGTCTAGGGGCCACCTTCTCTGGATACTGTAAAGGTTCTGTAAAGTACCACCCCGGCTTCTGGAATCGAGCAGCTAAAAGACTCTGGACACCTCCTTGCTGTCCACCATGGGAGGGTCTGTTCCCTGAGACCCCCCTCCAGACCTCCAGCCGGTTCACCAGCGGGTTTTAGCAGGAAAACATGAAACGTGGGAGAAATGCGATAGTTACTAGGCAATTCTAAACGTACAGAAACTGAAGTGATTAACTTTACAATTTTGAATGGGCCCACATACCTAGGACTGAGTTTCTTGCATGGCAGCCATAGTTGGTGGAGAGCCAGACCCATTGTCCAGGAGTGTAGGCAGGACCCTGATGACAATGACGATTAGCCTGTTGAGTCTGGTGGCGAACTGCATGTTGGAGGTGTGTATTAGCTCTCTCCCAGACCTCCTTGCTGCGTTGGAGCCCGTCTGTGATGGCAGGCAGTTCTGTGGGCCCACCGGACCATGGGAACAAGGATGGCTGGAAACCAAGGACACACTTAAAGGGAGTCATTCCTACAGTTGGCTTAACTAGTGAATTCTGGGCATATTCGGCCCACATTATATACCTGCTCCAGTCAGATTGGTGCTGGTTACAATAGGAGTGTAGAAATCAAATGATTTCTTGGTTTAGACCCTCAGTTTGTCTATTGGATTGTGGGTGGTATCCAGATGTGAAACCTATGTTCACCCCAAGATGCTTAAAAAATTAAGCCCACACACGAGAGGAAAACTGTGGTCTCGATCAGAGACTATCGTTGGGCAGACCATAAAACCTGAAAACAAAGTTACATAAGATCTCAGCTGTTTCCAAAGCAGTGGTGATAGTGGGCCACCAGTAACGGTTCAGAAGGTCTACTGTAGCGTTAATACCAGGGTGGCCAAAACTAGGCACCTCAAAAACGTGTGTGAGCAAGTGCTTTCTGAGGGGCTCTCGGACAAAAATTAGGTTTTCTGAACATTCGGGGGGTGGTGGGTCTTGATTATTAATGTTCTGGAACTCAGTGTGGAGATCCCACTGCACAGGAACAACTAGGAGGGTCTCTGGGATAATATTCTCTGGGGTAGTGGGTTTGGTGAATTCCTCAGACTGATGAGAGAGGGCATCAGCTTTCGTATTCTTGCTACCTGGGTGATAGGTCACTGTGAAATTAAAACGTGTAAAAAACAGTGACCATCTGGTTTTTTCTAGGGTTAAAACGTTTGGCGGATTGTAGATATTCCATATTCTTATGGTACATAATTACAATGAAAGGGTGTGTTGACCCCTCCAACCAATGGCGAAATTCTTCCAAGGCTAGTTTTATGGCTAACATATCTCTGTTACCAATAAGAGTCATAAGAGTTTACATAAAAAAAGTTGCACGGAAACATCTTGGGTAGTGTACCATGATGTTGGGACAGGATAGCACGAACTCCAATATTGGAAGCAACTACTTTGACTATAAATGGCTGTTCTGGCTCAGGGTGGAGAATGGGAGCGGAGGTGAAATGAGATTTTAGATCTGTGAATGCCCTGGTAGCTTCAGGATTCCACATCAATTTGTTCATGGCTCGTTTGGTAAGGGAGGTCAACGGTGCTGCGACTGAGCTAAAGTTCCTAATGAAATGACTGTTCTGGTTAAGGGGAACTCACATTTCTCCCCTTTTACATAGAGCTGGTTCTTGATTAACCAGGTTAGTAAAGTTCTCACGTGATTTACATGTTCCTCAAAGGTCTGGGAGTAGATTAGGATGTTGTTTATATAGACGATCACCCATTTATCTAGCACGTCACGAAAACATCATCCATAAAAGACTGAAAGACTGAAGGGCTATTCGCTAATCCAAAGGGCATAACTAGATATTCATAATAACCGCTTGCTGTCGAGAAGGTGGTTTTCCACTCATCATCTTCTTGTATACGAACCAAATTATAAGTGTTACAAAAATCTAATTTGGTAAAAAACTTGTCTCTTCTCAATTGTTCAAAAGTGACTGGGACTAATGGGAGTGGATAGCGGAACTTAACAGGCACTTCGTTTAAACTTTTATAATCAATACAGGGTCTTTTCACAAAAAAGAACCCTGCAGATGCTGGCGAGTTGGACGGGTGGATGAATATGAAAAATGGCTAATTCTTCATTGATGTTGTCAGGTTTGGAGAACGGGAAGAACCCAGATGCAGACAGCGGTATAGCAAAACAGACTTTATTAAACAACCAACTAAACAAATAACAAGGCTGAACTAACAACACAAACTAGCCATGAGAGGGCGACAAAGAAATATGCTGATTAAATTAAACAACAGTAATCAGAAAAGAAATATAAACAAAGCAAGACTAGAAATAAATGAACAATTACGATAAAGGTAAACCAAGGAAATACAATTACAATAAATAAGGCAATAAATACACACGGGGAACAATGACGAACAGGTGAGAGACATTAACGAAATGACTGAGGAAACAAGGAGGTGGAGTAATAACGTAAGACAGGAGAGCACATGGCTAATGAATATGCAATTAGCCATGTGCTTCCACACGTAACGCACACCCAGAGCGTGAGTCCAGACGAAACCGAACTAAGACAGATTGAGTGGAGTCTGAACCTCGCGCTCTGACACATAACAAGACAAAGTCAGGATCCTGGCAAAACGCGATCTCTACTAGACAGAAGCCAGGATCCTGACAGATGTACTGTCTCATGGCTTCTGACTCGGGTTGGAATAACTGGAAAATGCGCCCTCTAGGATAGTAGCACCTGGGACCAAATCAATTGCACAGTCCACAGCGAGATAGGGAGGAAGTCGGGAGGCTTCCTGCTTACTGAAAGCTTCCTTTAAATTAGAGTATTCAGAAGGGATAATGAATTCAAAAGTCTGGGATTCTCCAATGGGGTTTGTTTTTTGGGCTTACGAGTCAACTTAGTTAAACAATCGTTATGACAATTCGTTCCCCAACGGATTATTTCACCCACGGACCAAGAGATAACGGGATTGACGACACAACCAGGGCATAGCCAGAACTATGGTATGGTTAGGCGAAGGAGATGGCATAGAGTTGAATATTCTCTGAGTGGAGGGCGCTTATATTTACATTTATGCATTTGGCAGATGCTTGTATCCAAAGCGACTTACTTCGCATTATACTATACATTGTTTCTAAGCATGTGCAATCCCTGGGATTAAACCCACAACCTTAGCGTTGCTAACGCCATGCTCTAACCACTGAGCTACAAAAAAGCTTTTTTACCATTTTGGAGCTGTAACTTTTTAGTCTGGTATTCCACTTCCAATTAAAGACAGTGTTGCCAAAGTTCTACCAACATGTGACATTTGCAACAAGGGGAACAGCACGTTGGACCTTGTCTACACAACAAAGAACGCGTACAAAGCTGAACCCCGCCCCCACCTCAGGTAGTCAGACCACATCTCAATTATGCTAATCCCAGCATATAAACCACTTCTGAAACTCCAGAGACATACAGAGTCTGTGGCAAGCCATCCAGTCCATCACTGACTACAAGCCCCCGCCACAGGCGTGTGATGATGACACATCCCTCCCAGATGCACTCAACTACTTCTATTCACAGTTTGAAATGCAGAATGACACACCTGCACAAAAACTGCAAAAAACAAAGAGTGAGGGTGTGGGTGCGAACAATTATTTTTTGTGTCTTTTAGTGGATATACTAATAACGATCTTTGTTTAACAAACAAGTTATTCTAATTTGTGTTGTAATCTTTTACTTAAGAAACCATTAAGAAGTGAATATTTATGCTGGCGTGAGAAAGACACACTTTTAGTTTTAAAAGTGGCTGTTATTTTTTTTTAATTGACTATAGCCTAAAAAAATGAACTGTTACCTCAGACCATTACCTGTACTTTAAGATTTGTATTTGTATATGTTTTATTAATACTCTCAATTGTAATTGATATTTGTATAAAAGGCATGCGTTTTAAAAGAAATTTAAATACAATAGTTTAAAAAATACTTTACCTCATAAAAACTTTCCTGTTAGGCAATGTCCTGTCTTTGACACTTTGCACATTGTATTAATTATTATTGTTTAATAATTTAATAATATATTTGAGATTCATAACTATTTACATTTATACATTTAGAATTCATAACTATATATTTCGCCCCTTCAGGGCTTGACCCCTCTTGAAATCGTTAATTTTCTTCTTCTTCTTGACATCCCCAGTGTCCTGTGTCAGAGCATGATGTTTAGATCCTGACTTATCCTAGTCTTAGTTCTGGTCAGGATCTAGACTCACGCTCAGTTGATTTTGCGCACATGTCTGTCCTTGTTTTCAGTTCTATTTAATGTCCTTGTGTTTGCTGTCCCGTGCCGATTTGTCGTCGTAGTCTATGTTAATCGAGGTCTAGCGCCACCAACTGTCCAAACATTCACTTACATTTGTGTTAATAAATTTTGACCCGTTAGGGCTAGAAACAAAGTTATTTTTTCCTCTGAATCCGTGACCTACTTTTTCAAACTCCTCCCTAGAGCCTTTGTCCGATTTGCACCAAATTATACATCATCTACAGACACCCCAGACAAAAAGTTACTAGAAGAATTAGTTAACATACAGCACATAAATGAATTCATCGAAGAGCACACAATAATGAATATAAGGCTTTATCTTCGCAACGCTTTGGTATATTGACACGCAACTTGGTACATGTCATCACAGCCATGACCTGAGGGTGCATGCACAGTTTCGTCACAGCACCACCTACTGGTCCAGAAATATGAAAAATGGCTGTTTTTGCTCATAACTTTTAAGTGCTTTGAACTATAATTGTGTGTGGTCTCTTTAGATTCCTTGAGGCATGCCGAGTCAAACAATGTCTGATGTTCCATGGTCGGTCATTGTGGGCGTTGCCTATTTTCAATTTAGTCATAAAATGTAGTATTTAACAAGTGCAATTGCGTATCATTACGAAACTTTCATAATTACCATATTCTGAGGTGACCTGCAGAATTTGGAGCCACCTAGTACAATTTATGTAAACGCTTATAACAAGTGATTGCAATAACATATTGTCATGGAACTTCTTTCCATAGATTGTTTGGCTCATGCCGAATTCTATAATACCTCATTTGTCATAATCAAGGCCATTTAACATTTTTTGTTATATATTTTTTGGGTGTTCGAAAGTCCATTTTACATGTACAGCACATCAACAAATGTGACGATGAGCACACAATAATAGGTATAAGGCTGTATCTTGGCAACACTTTGGTTTATTGCTACAAAACTTTGTAGGTATCATTGTCACAACATCCTAACCCACATTAAAACAAAACAGCTCCACAGATGACAGCTCCACCTGCTGGCCAAAAATTATATATCACTTTATTGTGTTGTAAAGGGGTTTATCTATGTTTTTTCTTAAATAACTTAATCTAATCTTATTTTTCTCAGTCTCATTGCTCAAGCATCAAATGCTTCTCTTAGTGCTGTTCATGGGCTTGACCCCGTAATTGCTGCTTGCAGCTATATTTGGATTTACATTTACAGTCATGGCCAAAAATATTGGCACCGTTGCAATTCTGTAAGAAAATGTAGCCCTTCTTTCAGAAATTTGTTCCAATTGCAAATGTTTTGATATTCACATGCTTATTGTTATTGTTTGCATTGGAACAACACAAAAAAACAGAGAAGAAAAGTGAAATCTAATAAAATTTCACACAGAACCCAAAAAATGCACTGGACAAAATTATTGGCACCTTGTCAACATTGTAAGAAATAATTGCTTTTCAAGCATGTGATGCTCCTGTAATTTGTATTTAGACACACCTGTGGCAAGTAACAGGTGTGGGCAATATAGTAATCACACTTGCAACCAGTTAAAATGGAGATTTGACTCAACTTTTGTGTTGTGTGAGTAATAGCTGTCTAAATTTCATAGTGTTAATAGCATTGGTTGACATTTTCCAGTATTTTATTGAACTACAAAACTTTCTTGCAATGGGTTGATCATACTCCAAACAACACAAACAATTTGGAGTTTACATTCCATCACCTTGAGGATCATATTTCCATTATTGCAACATTCTTAATGCATGTGGGTAACATGTTTAACAAAATGTTTCTGAAAAAGAATTGTGCATGATTTTTAAAGGAATTTACAAATCTTTTGATGTAAGCAAATGTCAGCTGAAATAGGAAACCAATTAGAAGCTAATACACAAGCGCAGGGTATGGGGGCACATACTGTATCACAGAGAGGAATGCCGAGGTACACTGCATTCGGCCTCCGAACTTAAATTAGATTTAATTAAATAGTCTCATGTTCATTCCATATATTCAGATTTTTCCTTACATATATTCAGAATTTTATTCCATTTATTCAGGGCTCTGTTTCATTTAAATAGTTTTCATTCTATATAGTAGCAAGTGCATCACTACTGCTAACTCATAACTGTGCAAGTATACAGAGATGAAGTGCAGAAGTTAACAGACTGGTATTGACTATTGACTTCAACCTGCATGGAACAATCACTCCCCACAAAACATCAACCTGGAGATCTTCAAGAGCAACATATTTGTTGTTCATCTGACCCAGAGACCCTGGGTCCCTTAAAAGATTAGTATGCCCAGACTGAAAAGTCACTAATAATTTACTCACCCTCATGCCATCCCAAATGTTTATGTAGACTTTCTTTCTTCAGCCAAACACAATTGAAGTTATATTAAATAATGTCCAGGCTCTTTCTAACTTTGCAATGCCATTGATAAACCCATCTCTCACAGCCAGACTGTGTAGCTGTTTCTTCCTCCAATTAGATTATTCATTACCCAGAGAATGGACTGACACTGACCCACATGCACACACAGTCACATTCAATCACACAACATTCCTTGGCAACTTCCTTTGCAGTTATTGATCATTTGTCTTATTTAAACTGCTGCTATAAAAATGCAAACGGAAATAATGTATCCACCGCCTAATGTTTCTGCTTCTAAACAATATCTGTTTAAATTTACAGGATTTATTTTCATTTTTTCTTTTTGGGCTTGTCCAGGTGTGTACTGGTGGGAACTACATCTCTTTACTATGCCCAGGTCTTATTCTTAGAAAAAGATTACTTCAATTGTGCACAATGTACTTTGACACGTGCACTGTGCAGTCCTGTTTAGTATTTATTACTACAGACCTGTCTCAGTCATCCTGTTTTTAGCAAAAACACAAGAACAAGCTGTTTACAGCCAGGTATCTTCCTTTATTTCTCAAAGCAACCTACTGACCAGCAGTCAGGTTCAAAAGCAACTATTCTAGAGAGACTGTACTGTTACTGCTGTCTCTAAAGCCCCGTGGGTAACAAAGGAAAAATCCAAAACATCTGTCCTTATTCTGCTGGATCTCTCTGCTGCTTCTAGTAGAAGTAATCACCAGATCCTCTTACTAACCCTCATATTACTGGGAACACAGAAACCCCACTTCACTGGTTTAAAATCTACCTCTCAATTCGATCCTTTAGGGTATCATGAAGGGGAGAGCTATTCAAATCACATTACACAATCACTGGGGTTCCTTACGGATCAGTGCCAGACCATTTTTTTCCCCAAATACAACATCCCTGAGACCCATCATGCAGGCACATGTTTTTTCTTATCACTGCTGTGCTGATGACACCTAGATTTTCAGCATGCATCAAGTTTAAGTAATTGCTGCTTGCGTACAAAACAGCTGCTGGCTCTGCACCATCATAACTTCAGTCAGTCTCACATATTTACATCCCTGTGGTCCACAAATGAGCGGTATCCTCAAAAAAGCACAAAATCACTCAATTGTGCATTCACCTTCACTGTTCCTAAATGGTGTAATGATCTTTCAACAAAATGATCTTTCATCAGTATCCCTCGTAATATTAGAAAACAGTTAAAATCTTTACTGTAAACACTGCACATTTCAATGGAAATTTATAACTGCAATTTGGCATGCTTTTTTCAGACTTCTTCTGATGCCCATGTGTTTTCTCAAATTTTTTATTTTTTAGATTTAAATATATTTGCCCTTATTCCCTAAATGGCTAAACGAATCAAAATTCTTTTAATTAGCATTATATAGCATTGTCTCTAGATTGTCTTACATTTAATCCAAGTTATTGTTGAACATTTGAAATTCTTTTGATATCTTCATGTCAAGTTTCTAGCGACAAATATCCTGTGAGTCAAGGTTTTTTGAAATTTGCTGAAAAATTGTATACTAAAATTAATAAATTATATTCAAGTACATATTGATAGATATATAGGATTAGGTAATGATTAGCCAATAGTATTTTGAAGAAAATAAACTTTTTGAGATTTTGGCCAATTGCAAATATTGCCACCTACAATCAGAACCATCCTGACAAGTTTGTGATTTCTATGATTTAGGATCAGACAACCAGGCACTTTAAAAAATAATAATAGGAACATTTTAAAGATCTTAAATACAATAGGGTTCCACCACTTCATTCTTGAACCCCTCGTAATAAGAAGTCATATAATTAGTGCAATGAAGTTTGGAAGCGGTTTAGTAATGTTAGTGTTAATTGTCATTCACACATTCGCCACCCTTTGTGTTTTACACTTTTTCCAAATTCTATTTCTATCTAATGCTTAATTGCTTAAAAATGTTTTGATATGGGTAGACACATCCTAGTTATGCTACATAGAACCTGATTTGTCAGCAGACATTAGACTCACAAGACACATTTATAGAAGCCAAACTCATCCCCCACAGACCGAATTAATGGCAAGCCTCCATGGCATCAACTTTCCTGATGAGCCCCAACAGCTGCAGCTTGGGTCTGGAGTGTCAACATAAATACTAGGACACTGCCATGTGGCCCCTTTTATCCATGCAGAAGTACAATTCTGCACTGAGAGGTTAAGAATCAAGGACTGGACAAGGCCTCTGTTCGATACTCTCCAGATATTCAGTGATTTCTCCTCTTCAATAATTATTGTTTTGTCATTTTTCCTCTTAATAATCCAAAATCATTGGACACTGGACAAAATGAACAAGGAAACTAAAGCAAAATTATTTTTTTTTGTGATCATGGTAGGCTCAGTGTCTATGTTAACAGCAGTGGTAACAGACCACTGGGCTGTGTTGAGTCCTCGGGTAGATCAAGTAAACACAACATGTGAGGCAGCCCACTTTGGTCTGTGGAGACTCTGTAAGAAGCACATCTATACTGCTGATGAGGAATTAATTGGTAAAGGCTGCGGACCCATTAACTTGCCAGGGGGTGAGTAAAAAAACAAAAAATTGATACAACGCTAGGGTCAATATTATAAATAGACTTTATAAAGATTTTGATGAAAATTGTGTACAGTTTGTATAGGTTTTAGATCTACATAGGCAAAGCATCTACATTAATGTACAATATGTATAATGTATATACATATATATACACAAAAATACATTATTTTGTTTTTGTATATATTGTATGTTACTGTATATATACCACCAAAATGATACTAGATACTACACAACCATACTAGATAAAGTATGTTTATTCAACAAGAATATAAACATTTATTCATTAAATAATATTGTTTGCATTTTAATTAACTAAAACATATTTTAAGCATCAATATGATCTTCTGGTATTACCAAGTGTACCAGCATAAAGATACATTGTCGAGAAAGGCATTACATGTCTTCACAGCCTGATTTGCTAAAACAGGATACTCTATATGCAGCTATCCAGAAATCTGGCAGTGATTTTTGTGTGACAGATTTTTAAAAAGCCACTTGTAGAGATTTCAAATAGGCTCTCTCTCTCAAATGGGCAGGTGTGCTATGGGGGTGGCAGAGAATCGATGGCGAATCCAGTTGATTGCATTGTCCATCTCAGAAAAGTATCTGCGGAATTGTGTGGCCAGCTCAGAATAGAGGTTTCATTATGTCACACTTAGCTCGTTTGTTAACAAAAAATCATGCAACAACAAGAAGATAGGTATTTTTCACTAATGCAGTTAGCTCAGAGAGCAAAACATCAGTACCTTTACCCTGGAAAGCCAGTCACTCCAGTATGAAGTAACTGTGTGACGTGGTCGCTGTCTATGTCACTGCTCAATGTAAAAACAAACAAGAATTTATAAGCTTTGCCTTAACAAAGTTTACAATTCACACTGCATCTTCCAAAACTTCCTTTATACAGTCAGGCATTCCCTTGGTGGCCATTGCCTCACTGTGGATGCTGCACCCAAGCGACACAGGGTGCAACTGCTTGCCTGTGTCTTACCACTCCACTATGCTTTGCTTCATCAGTACAGATGAAGTGATAGATTATACTAAATGAAGATTATACTAAATGTTAACATGACTCACAACAACAAACACACTACAGTGAGAACAATCCAGTCAATACAGCTCTTCTATTCCTGCCTGAGGTTTCAACCATAATGGTTTTTACAGTGACACCCCCAGAAAAAGGTGTACTCAACTTTATCGGCCATAAGTTGGTTCTATAGTAAATTTGCTATTTTGTTACTTCCTCTATACAGTAGACATATTAGCTAGCATCTAAATGCTTTTTCCACCTTAAAGTAATAGATCACTAAAAAATTTAAACGTGCTGTTAATTTAATGTCAGGCCATCTAGTGTTTCTTAGATGAAACTGTGATCCTTGGTGATTAATAAAATCCAAGTCCACAGCTGCTATGTCTTTAAAAGTCAAAAAACCAGATACATGAAACACTAAATTAATCCCTGAGTCTTATGGCAATATATAGAGGTATGATGTGAAATGAAAGGTCTGTGCAAGAAACTAAATTTATGACAATATTTCTGGTAATCCAAAAGCCTTAGGCAAACAGTCCTTAGTGTATTTTCAGTTACACATGTTTGCTTAAATATTATGTAACTACCATAAAAACAGCGCTATTCACAACAGTACAAAAGAAAACATGCTTTGTTTGTGCACACTCTTATACAAAGAGAAGCATGTTTAAGACTTTCGTCAAATAATGGATTATATTTTAGTTAGTTTTTTACTAACCCCATTTGTATGGCATCAGGAAACTTGGAATATACCACACAAGTTGTAAGCATGCACTTATTTTATAATACTTTTGCATCCATGTGATTCGACAGGAAGTGTACATTCCAGATGCATCCAGGACTGTTTACCTGAGGCTTACAGGTATTACAGGTGGATAACAGGTTATAATGCTGTAAATGATGTTCAGTTTGCATAACATCAACATTAAAGTATGGCTAGGTCATTGACTTGATTGACATTAATTTGTATCACCATGCTTTGCATCAGCTAAAGGCCCAGCTAATAAAAGTAGTTCAAAGAATTTAGTTTTCTTGGTGTCACAAAATCCCAGGTCTCACCCTCACTCAGGCATGCTGTTCAACATCTCTTGAGTACTAATCATCACCAGCTGTCACCAATCACCCCAGCACCATATATAAGGACATAAACACACATTATCAGGTCCTGTCTATGGCTAAGACGACATTCTGTTGGATTTGTACTCACCTGAGGTCTACTTACCTCTGGTAGATTTTGATTTCCAGTATCCATAAAAGCAACCTACAGAGAAAAGGAAAGTTACAATTACAATCAATGAGTGTTAATGATGTGTGTGTGTGTGTGTGTGTGTGTGTAACAAGTGGCTACTCACAATTTAATTGTTTAATTTAAACTTACTGGTTCAGTGTGTTTCTTGACAGAAGACCAGACTGAAGACAGTATACGTCAGCATGAGCACTCCACAAAACAGATCCTCAAGAAGATCCTTTCAAGAACTGGTGGATTTACTTTGCTGCTCACTCAGTAATCCAGCCACCACCACAGAAGTCACTACACTGCTCACTTCATCGGCACCTACTATTGTCACCAACCCAGCACCCTACTCTGGTTTTGTGAAGGAGAGCAAGATTGTTGTTGCAATGTCCATTGGCCTTCATGATGCAGCCACAGATTCCTGACAGAGAGCTAAAATATACTTTATGATATCTCTTTTAACGGGGAGAGCACTGCAGTGGGAGGAAATTTTATGGCAGCAGTTTGGACCAACGACACAGCTGTCATTAGAAGTTTTTGGTAAACCCACTGGGGATACGTTCAGTGGTGACCAGCTTTATCATTTAAAGCAAGGAAAAATTTGTCTTTCAATGAATATGCCCTATAGTTTCACACCCTAGTACTTGCCAGTGGCTGGAATGAATGCTCTCTCCTAACAACTTTTAGACAAGGATTATCTCCTCAAAGGTGGCACACAACAATTCCATTGTATTAGAGAAGTTAAGCCAACTCACCATAAGCGAGTAGCCCATTTTAGCCCAGGTGGATTTCATCACAAATTTTCCTCCTTCCCAAGAAAATAAATGCATTTTGTTGGTGGACAAAAAAGGTGGACCAATTTTGAAAAAACTGTTGGTTGATTCTTCTCAAGGGGTTACCAACAGCCATGGAAACTGCAGAACTCTGCAGAAGCCGGTCATCCAGGTACCTCCCTCAGTCGAATGGGCAGACAGAAAGAAAGGTACAGGAAAATTGGTTGCTTCCTCTAAACCATTTGCCATAACCACAATAATTCCTGAAACCAGTTTGACACCTGGGCAGAGTACGTTCAGAACTTACTATAGCAGCAAAGCACAAACCTAAGTGCATTATCAGCCACCATTATTCCCATGGTCTGGAGAACCCTCTGATGTTTTATCAGTTTATCGCTGATTTAAGGAGAGTGAGAGGGTTTAGGACTCAGCTCATTATCACCTGCAAGGAGCTATCCAGAGGCATAAGGGCTATTCTGATCTCCAATTGGACTATAGCTCCTACTTACCAACCTTTACCAAGGCATTTTTGCATTTTTCCTGAATTCCATGTATCACAACTTGAGCCTTACTACTCATCTGTATCCCTCTCCTCCACTGTACATGAGAAACTGGATTCCAAACATTGAGGTGGCAGATTGGAATATCTTGTAGATTGAAAAACTCACCCAGAAAAACCGGCTCCATGCAGTAGAGATCATCCACCTCGTCACTGGGGTTCTCAGCCCTCAGGAGGGGTCTTTGGAGATGGAGAAATTGCCAGGCTCCACCCTCACGCAGTTACCCTGTTCATCATCATCTGAGTACTAACTGTCACTAGCTGTCATCAATCACCCCTTCACCACAGCACCATATAAGGACGTTCCACAAACACACACACACATCGTCATTTGTACTCATCTAAAGTCTACTTGCCTCCATGTTCCCCTCTTTGTTCCTGTTTTCTCTCCCAGTCTCCTCACTGTGGTCATACTAGTTTCCCAGTCTCCACGAGAGCAACCTACAGAGAAAAGGAAAGTTATATTTACAAACAGTGACTGTTTAAATTTTGTGTATATGTCTTCTTGCCTTCAAAACTCATCTTTGTCATTTGCTGTTGCTGCTAAAATTAACTGCTACTGATTGCACTATTGTTAAAATGTTTGTTTATACTTACTGGTCTGTTCAGTGTGTTTTCTGACACTCAGGTTGCTTGGCTTATAAAGTTAATCTGGGCATCACTGGACCTGCACTCAACTGGTTCAGCTCGTATCTCACAGACCGATCCTTCAAAGGTATCATGGAGAGGAGAGGAGTCAATGTCACATCAGTTCAATTCAATTCAAAGTGTTTATTGTCATATGCACAGTGAGGAAACAGGTTTCCCTGTACAATGAAATTCTTACTTTGCTGTTCACAGTGAATGCCAGGCTTATATAAAACAGTTATATAAAACTAAAGTAGAAAAAATATTTTTTTTTATAAAACTCTGAAATATAGAATATAGAAATATGGACTATACATGTGCAAATTGAAAAAAAAGTAGCAGTGATTTTACTTTAAGTTTTTGCACTTTGATGTGCAAAATGAATATGAAAATAGCAACAGTTATATAACAAGTTTGCAATTTAGATGCATATAAATAGAGATGATGGGAAACAGGCCAGCAGTAATGAAATCAGTTTATTCAGCTACCTGTTTAAAAATCTTATGGCTGAGGGAAAGAAAGAGTCACTCAATCCTGTGGTCCTGCAATTTACACTCCTGTACCTCCGTCCTGAGAGTAGGAGAGTGAACAGTCCATGTTGTGGGAGGGTGGGGTCCTTAAGGATAGAGGCAGCTCTCCTGTGGGTTCTGTGCTGGTAAATTGTCTGCAGAGAGGGCAGTGGAGTCCTGGTGATCCTCTCAGCAGTCTTCACCATTCTTTGTAGTTGTCTGCGATCCTTCACTGTAGTGCTGCCATACCACACTGTGATGCAGTTAGTCAAGATGCTCTCGACAACACAGCTGTAAAAGTTGCTGAGGATCTTGGGAGACATGCCAAACCTCCTCAGCCTTCTCAGAAAGTACAGCCGCTGTTGAGCCTTCTTGACCAGTTGAGAAGCGTTAAATGTCCAAGTGAGGTCCTCACTGATGTGAACCTCTAAATATTTGAAGCTGCTCACCTTCTCCACTTTAAGCTCCTGGATAAAAAGTGGCTGGTGAATTTTCCTTCCTTTCCTCATGTTCATGATCATCTCGTTTGTCTTGTCTGTGTTGAGGGTGAGGTTGTTGTCCTCACACCATGTCACAAGACTGGCTACCTATGTCCTGTAGGCCACTTCATCCCCGCCTGTAATGCGTCCCCAACTTATGGATAGTGCTGTCCTTGACGACACAGTCATGTGTAAACAGGGTGTGGAGGATGGGAAAGAGAACGAACCCCTGTGGAGTGCCAATGTTCATTGTGATGGTGGCTGAGGTCTTATTTCCAATCCTGACAGACTGTGGTCTGCCAGTCAGATAGGGTGTATTTCAAGTGCAAACAGTTTGTGTGGAATGACGATGTTGAAGGCAGAGCTGTAGTCGATAAAGAGCATCCTGATGTAGGTGTCCTTATCTTCCAGATGAGAGAGGAAAATATGAAGGGCAGCGGCAATGGCGTCTGAGGTAGACCTGTTGGGCTGATATGCATACTGCAGGGGGTCCAATGTGTAAAGTATGCTGCTCTGAATGGAGCTCAGTGTGTGTGTGCCTCTCTATGTTGTCGCTGGAGGTCTAAAAAAGGGCATAGAAGATGTTGAGGTCATCCGGTAAGCTGTCTGAGGGACTAGTAGGGCTTGTGATGGTCCTGTAGTCTGTGATGTGCTGCAGGCCTTGCCACATCTGCCCAGCATCAGCAGTAGAGTAAAAACTGTCCAGCTTCTCTGTATACTGTTTCTTGGACACTGTAATGGCTTTCCTCAATCTGTACTTTGCAGCTTTGTACTCTGTCTTGTTGCCTGATTTAAATGCAAGAGATCAAGCATGCAGCATGTGCCGTAACTGACTGTTTATCCAGGGCTTCTGATTGGGCAACTTTCTGACTTGTATGGTGGGTATGATGTTATCAACACAAGTGCTGATGTACCAGTCACACACTCTGCATAATCCTGTACACGAACAGAATATTTCTCTTGAATTGCTGCAGCTTTAAACACATCCCAGTCCGTCAGAGCAAAACAGTCCTGTAAAATGTCCTTAGTTTGTGGTGTCCAGAGCTTATCCTGTTTGGTTACAGGATTTGTTTGTTTGAGTCTTTGTCTGTAATCTGGATACAGGAACAAAGACATGTGGTCTGAGAGTCCAAAGTGGCATTTTAACAGTAGAAGCTCCACATCTGGCTGGCGAACAGTGCTTATAAACAGTCTGTATGACTCCACACCATGAGTTGTTGGTAAACACACACACACCTCCACCTTTAGTCTTACCGGAGGCTGCAATCCGGTTTCCTCAGTGTATGAAGTCAGTAGCTGAACAGAGGATTTGGGTACTTTGTCCTATTCTTGGGTCAGCCACCTTACTTGATGTCGGTGCTTCAGGGCCTTCCTGGGTGTTGTGGTGGTGGCTGTGCAAGCGGGTGCTGAGTTGTAACTATAAACTAAACTATACTAGTATAAAACTAGTAAATTCAAACTGGCTGGCTGACTTGGCGATGTCCAGTAATGTCTGTCTGTCGTATGTTAGAATCGCATAACATTTGTGAAATGTAGCATAAATGAGAAACAAACAAAAAAGAAAGAAAAGAAGGCATTCACGAGCGGAGTGAGCAAACACGTCTGCCTCGAGGGGCGCCATGTTAGCTTTTATCAGTTGACCACTGAAGTTCCTCAGTGATCAGTTCTTGCTCCTTTTCTCAATGTACATCACTTATCTGGTTTCAGTCATTAAAGCACATGGCTTCTCACACCATTGCTATGCAGATGACACCTGGATGACCCCACCATCTCTGTTTGGATTTCTGCTTTCCTGATAGACATCTCAGCCTGGATGAAGGAATGGCATCTTCAGCTCATTCTCAGCAAGACCAAACTCTGGTAATCCTGGCCATCATTTGAACACAACGTCACAGTTCAACTTGGGTTATCAACTCTTACAGCTACTTGGTGTTTGATGACCAGCTCTACATCACAAGTCACATCTCACTCCAATGGCTACCCATAGCTGCCCACCATAAATTTAAAAAATCTATTAATAAATTAAAAATCTCTGACCCTGGCATTTAGGGAAGTCACCAGAACTTCACCCTCCTACCTCAACTCACTCATTCAGATATGTCCCCTCCAGCCAACTATGTTCTGTAAACGAGTGACGTCTAATTGTTTCCCCACATAGAGGTACCAGCTCTCTAAGATGTTCACCAATTCTGTTCCTTCCTGGTGGAATAAGCTCCGAGCCTCCACCCGATCTGTTGCGACTATCACAACCTTCAAGAAACAACTAAAAACGCATGTTTCGCGGATACCTGACTAATCCTTAATGTTCTTTTTAACTTAAAGTCCCTGTTCATCCTATCGCTAGCATCAGCAGACTCTTTTATCCAAAGCAACATCATTAAATTTCTGCTGTGGTCCAAAACTATTTTTGGGTCATTTAATTCACCCATACATTTACATTTCTTGCAGTTATCTTTGGCAACAGAACCTGCTGCAAACAATAACAAGTGATTGTGGTTCATGATGACTGTGGGAAACAACAATAGGGTGGTTTGCTAGTTTAGACACTACAACTACTACTACCACCGCATTTCATCATGAGAGTGACTGTTATTCCATGGTTCCTTCGGCAGTACAAGAGGAAACCTGGGATAATTACTAGGCTTATTGCTCTGATTCGTATAAAATTTAGCATCATCTAAACACTGTCATGGCAAAAAATTATCAAAATAATTTTGAATAATCAAGGTGTTGTAAAAATAAGCAAATGAAATGGTGTCTGGCCTTCATTTTTACTAAATGACTTGTGCTTTCAAGTTTTTTCAAACAGAAAACTGTTTTTTTTGTTTCCCTATTTCCTGATATGTCATGTTCTCATTGGTTCCCTTGTCCTAATGTGTTAAATTCTGATTGGTTCCTTTGTCTGGTGTCACACTGTGATAAGTTCATAAACATTTGTCCTTGTGTATTTACTGTTAATGAATAAAATAGACATAAAGCTTGCCAAAACAGAGTACCAGAATGGTCAGTTTATGATCTGACAGGTCTGAGTAAGAAAACTACATTTACCATTATTCTCTTTAGAAGCCTAGATACACAAATCATCAAGAAAACACCTATCATTTGCTCTTGGTTTGTGACTTGTGGGCAGAACTTAGGTGAAGGCATAATGATTCCCCTGTCTAGTTTGCAGCGTTAGCTAGCAAGGTTTGTTAACTTGCTTTTTTTAACAATGAATAAAAGAAAATTTTCTGATTTTATCTGAATTCAGATTATATCTGATAATGTAAGATCACTCATTGGTCAGGACCACAATTGTTATTTGAAAAACTTAATTTGAAGGGCAGAACTAGATCGACTGACCCATATATGCTCACTCATGTATGGACAATCTGACAAGAGTACTCACTGTTCTTTCCCCCTTTCTATGCAAGGGGATTGTATTTATGGCAACTATAGAAAGGGAGATGAAACAGTTTCCTTTATGTTTAGTCTCTGGTTTATAGCTAGCACTTAGCTGTTAGTTGTATTACTAACAAAGTTAGCTAACTTATGTGCTGGCATTACGTGAGACATTAATTACCTTTTAATAATTAATTTCTGATTAGGTGGGCATGCATGAGAAAGTTTTAGATGTGTAAACAAACCATAATCTGTACCAACAAAAGAAAAACATTATTTAACCTGATTTGAAGTGTATGAGCTGCAAATGCGAACATTTCTGACAATTGTTTCTGTCCAGTTCGCTTATTTTATTGCGTTTAACAAGAGCTGTTGTCTTTTTTTGCCAGGCAGTGGCAGCACGTATGCGATAAAATTACAGATTGGAGCCTGTTCTCTGTCGATTCTGGCACCTAACAACACAACATGATGACATATTAAACCCCTAACATGTAGCCGACTGTGCTGGTTTTCATTCACCACCTCCAGATTTTCCTTTGTTTGCCTCCAGCTAAACGCCACGATGTAATTGTGATGTTGGCACTAAAAGGGTCTATGGTCAACAACTGAAAAAGATAAAGAAATATAAAATTCCCAATCAAAATCAGGTGAACAAACATTGTCTTAATAATGACCTTCAAGCTTGTAAATATGAACTTCCTAGAAAGGACTTGAACAAACACTATATATACACCAAACATGCAGTTTGACCTTTTTGAAACTTGATACACATAAACAACTGGACATTCTAAAGATGCATGCCAAGCTTTGTAAAGCTTGCATATGGGGCACTGCAACTAACTAATATCAAACAAAATCAACATGGCTGCCAACAGCTGCTCAAACTTAAGCAGTAAATGTCAAATCTCAACAGTTGACTGTCATGTAAATGCAAACACTGATATCCATTGTGTTAAAATGGTGCTGGAAATTTTGTGACAATGGGCCACATGGTGCCAATTATTTTTGTTTTTAACTTTACATTTGTGGATACTACAATTAAAATTGTTTCCTCTAAATCATTTAACTTAACAGTTTAACAGTAAGGAGGAGTGATTTCCTTTTGGAAATCAGTTTGAGATCACATATAAGTTGTTGCATTAAATCATAACTTATTAGTGCAGTTAATTTATCAGTTTCTATTGTTCATAGCAAATCTTATTGATCAGACAGATATTTTAACTGTGCATGACAGATAAGACCTATATTAGTGTTGTGCACTAATATTAAATTTGTCTTAGTAGTATTATAGATTATAAATGCGCAGAAATGAAGTTGTAAAAGTATGGCTATGAATCTTGGCATAACATTCAAGTCTAAAAAGACACATTTACTCTTTACTCTTTCAATGGTAAACAAAGAATAGAACCTAAAATCCAAAGCATTGACAAAGTTATCGGAAGATTATCTATGATTTATTACGTGTATAACTTATAACACTTCAATAAAAACGTAAAATGCATAGTTTACAAATTGTATCACATTATTATACAGTGTGTACATTAAAAGGCAAACAATGCATATTGTTTCAAACATCACCAGCTTGTTATTTACTACATCTTGTAATAGTTAAATTAAACTATTAAACTATTATTAAACTAAAGTAAAATTAAAAAAGTGTTCTACTGTAATTGTCATCCTCTAAGAGAACAATCAATATTTATATATGTTTGTTTTTAACAGAAATCAACTGCTCCTACTTCAGACACTTCACACCAGGGGAAGACTCTGAGATCTTTGAAGTTAAAACTCAGAGAGGTGAGTTCATACAGTTAAAAAAGACCTCTAGACTGTGGTCAAACCAACTGCTTTGAGAATGCTTTTGTGTACCGTTTTCTTTTGCAGAGTAAAAAAATTTATCCCTGGAGTATTTAAAACATTTGTGAAACATTTAAAGGGGTAGCTCATCCAAAAAGTTTAAAATCCTTTTCTTTAAAAATCCTTTTAAAAAACATTTACTCACCTTCATGTCATTACAAACCTGCATGACTTTTTTTGCTTTAGAGGAACACAATAAAAGATATTTTGAAGTACATTGTAACCCTTCGACTTCAATTGTATAGACACAAAACCACTGAGACATATCTCAAAATATCTTTGTTTGTGTTCCACAGAAGAAAAAGTCATATAGGTTTGGAATGAGATGAGGATAAGTAAATCATGGATGAATTTTCATTTTTGGGTGAACAATCCCTTTAACAGTTGTATGCGGTGTTATGCCACCCTGGTAGACTGCATTTCATTTTACTAATCAAAACTGCAAATTACAATTCTGTTGTCATTGTTAAATGCCTGTAATTTACTTTACTGTGCCCTGATTGTTACGGATTGTTACGCCTCCACCACGCCTACCTGGGTCTGATCACTTCCTGTTTGCCACCTGCTCTCAATCAACCACACCCTATATATACTGGACTCAAACTCTACATCGTTGCAAAGTCTTGATTTGCCTTGTGTGTCATAGAGCGTTTTCCCTTGTTATATTCTGGTTGTGTTTACGTGCATGATTTTGGACTGTTCTTGTTTTTCGATTGTTTTCTGCCTGCCTTGTTTCTAGATTGCTTTACTCATTTGTGATTGTTTGCTGCCTGTCTCAACCTTGGATTGTTCTTACCGTTTTGATTGTTTGCTGCCTGCCCTGACCCGTGCCTGTTTAATGATTACTCTCTGTATTGCCTCCACTATACCTGTTCGCTGTGTTTTGACCCTGCCTGTTCGTTTACTCTATTAAAATACTGCGAATGGATCCCAACTCTTCTGACCCATCATTACAGAAGACTTCGTCACAGCGATTCAACAGCGCTCATGCAACTGTCGTCTGAGCTGTCTTTTAGGCCTTGCAGATTGCTCTGCACCCACATTAGCTAAACTGCCTATCCACACTCATCAAGGAGCTGGTCAAGGCATTTCAGGGAATGTGACTCATGCCACAAGATACTTCCAGCCCAACCATGTCTTTCAATCCGCCACCCACTGCATCTGCACCAGTAAGCCCACATCTCGCCTTCCCTGAAAAATTTGATGGTTCGTCCTCTAAATGCTCGTTATTTGTGAATCAACAACCCTCCTTGTACCCCACTGACTCGAGTCAAGTAGCATTCATGTGCTCTCTGCTGACGGGGAAAGCTGTGGACTGGGTCACAGCTGTATGGAGGTTAAACGGGTCGATTTTCCCTACCTTCAATATCTTCCTCCAAAACTTCAGGGAGGTATTCGAACACCTGGCAGGAGGTAGGAGCCTGGGTGAACAGCTACTGGCTATCACCCAGGTTAACCTAACTGCTTCTGAGTTTGCCTTAACCCTCCGCACCCTGGTAGCATAAACTGACTGGGTTGAGGAGACACTCAAATTGCTGTTCCGTAGGGGGTTGAATCCTGAGCTCCAATCCAAGCTGGCCTGTTGAGACAAAGGAAGAAACCTGGGAGAATTCATCGAGCTGGCTATCCAAATGGACAATTTAATCTGTTCCCGTCGACCTACTGGTATGTTTCCTCACCAGAACCAGACTTACTCGCCCAATTCTGAACCCATGCAGCTCAGATACACTCATCTCACTCAGGAGGAGAGAGTTTGTCGAATCCAGAAGAACCTCTGTCTATACTGTGGTAAACCAGGTCATATCAAAGTCAATTGTCCTATCCGTCTCTCCTCTGAACGACTCATGGTGAGTGTTACTAACACCTTAGAAGTGCAATCATCCAACATAACCTTGCCTATAGAACTAAGTATGGCTGACAAAATCATTTCTACTCTGGCATTAATTGATTCAGGAGCTGCAGGCAACTTTATCTCTCAGGAGCTTGTTTAGAGGAATAATATCTTACTAACCCCTTGTGATTCCTAGATGGACATCCTCTAGTAAAGACGGGAGTCAGTCATCTAACTAAGAGCATCAGACTACACATTGGGGTTCTACATACTGAGGAGATTCAGTTCAACGTCAACTCTTCACCAAATCACAAAATAATTCTAGGTTTACCCTGGCTGCGCCAACACGACCCAGTCATCTCCTGGAAGAAGGGTGAGATACTTCAATGGGGAACCAACTGTCACAGTCAATGTCTGTCCAAGGTCAATTGTCCCTGCAAGCTACCAGTCACTCAGGAGGCAATCCAAACCCCAAAACCAACATCCTTCCTGAATATGCAGATTTTGTGGAGGTTTTTAACAAAATTAAGGCCTCTTAAATGCCAACCTCACCGTGCAGTTGATTGCGCCATAGAATTAATACCTGGTGCAGGTATTCGACCTAAGGGTTGAATATTCCCCCTACCACAACCGTGAAAGAATATATTGAGAAGGAACTATCTCAGGGGTTTATTCGCCCATCCAACTCCCCAGCTTCCACAGAGTTTTTCTTTATAAAAAAGAAGAATGGCGGTTTAAGGCCTTGCATAGACTATCGTACTATGCTATTGTAGCATAGACTATCATACTATAGACTATCGTACTTGAGTTTTTTTAAATAGCAACCGCTATTTTGCAAAGAATCGCGTTCCAGTTACCATGGAGACGCATAAAGCTTGTTGCGTGACATTACACAGTGGCACGCTGCAGCTTATACATATATAAATATGTATATTTTATACTAAATATTTATAAAAATTTTACATGCTTTGTTAAATGAAAAATTTTCCGATTGTTAAATATGTGCAAACTTTTATAATGTTTGCATGATAATGATTGGTAAGTTATCACAGGCACCACGATCTGTCCGGGAGACAAACCCTGCTGGATTTAAAACATGCTCATCCACTTCTTTTAAAAAACAAAAGTGTCCGGCGAATTGAGAGAAAAATTTGAGAGTAAACTTTATAATTACCTACACAATCGGTTGACAGGAATAAAACATAACCGCACATTATGTTTGAAAGGTTTGTTGCTCTTCCGTTATGTATAACCTATATATATTTTCCTATTGCTTCTGTGATTGTGCAATGAAATATGAAATGTAAGGAATATAAAATAACAACGTTTTGTTTAAAAGATGCTTTTGCCTCCGTTTCATCCCAGCCAACATTGCAGTGTGGGGCCAATGTGGGCCCCATATGGGCTTGAAGCATGGGCCCTAAATGGGTTTGTCCACGGGTTCCATGTGGGCCCTATCTAAGAAGCCCATATGAATCTCACGTACAATCTGACTGGGGCTAATGTGGGGCCCAACTGGGCTACATGCATAAGACCCATATTGGTCCCACTTTATGAAGCCCATGTGGTATATACAAGGGCCAGTATGGGTTTACCAGTGGGGTACTGGACTGGCAGTATAATTATTTATATTTATACAGTTTTATGCTCAATTGTTATTTTCAATTTATCTGTGATTTTACTATTTTGGTGCTATCCCAAAATTATTTATTTTTTAATAATTCATAAAAGGAACATCAGGATTTCAGTTTAGTAAATGTCAGTGTCTATAAAGAAAAAAACATAAAAAAATGTGCAATTTGAAAAATTTGAAATTAAAATGCTGTACAGGTTCTGTATATCAAATACTTTTTTATTATTTTCTGACACTTTTTTTAATCACACTATTTAGGATTTTGTAAAATGTTGAACATCAAGGGTGATAATCTTCCAACAACTGGTCTTATGTAACCAATGGTACATAACATTTGGGGGGGGGGGAAATAAATAATCAACAGTCAGTAGTTGTGATTTCAACAAAAAATGAAAATTCTGTCATCATCTCATCTGCATTTCACTCCAAACCCATAAGAAATTAATTCATTTTCAGAACACAAACAAAGACATTTTTAATGAAATCTGTGAGATTTCAGTCCTTCTGTTGAAAGTCTATTCCCCCAATGCTGACGCTTTAAAATGTTAATAAAGAGATTGTACAATAAATCCATATGATTGCAGTTTAATTAGTCTTATGAACTAATTAGTCTTATGAACTTAGTCTTAAAAGACATGATTACATTATCTGTTATATAGATTTAATTAAGGTTTTATTCACATATAAATGCAAATCAATGAAGATGAACAGAATCAAGCATGTTTGCGCTTCCATTTACCATTACTGAATGCTGTAAACATTGTTCGCTGATCAATCAATTTTATACCAAATTGGACTTAAGTAGTGCATACAATTTGGTAAGGATTAGAGAGGGCGACTGCTTTCTCAACTGCCTCAGGACATTGAGTATTTGGTAATGCCCTTCAGCCTTGCTAACAGCCCCTCAGTTTTCCAATCGTTCATGAATGACATTTTTAGAGACATGCTAGAAAGATGGCACATTACATTGATGGCACAGTTTACATTGACATTGACATTCAGTCGAAGAACACGTGGAACATGTAAGGTCTGTCCTTAAGCGTCTATTACATTATCAATTGTATGTCAAAGAAGAGAGATGCAAATTTTATTGCACTAGCACATCGTTTAAGGGTATATCATCAGCCAGGAAGGCATGGCCATGGATGAGAGGAAGGTCGAGGTTGTGTCCACAACCCAAGACCGTCAAAGAGATGCAGAGATTTTTGGGCTTTGCCAATTTTTACCAGAGGTTTATCAGAGACTTTAGTTCTGTAGCAGCCCCTTTTACCTCCCTCACCAAGCAAACATCAGGTAAACTTTGCTGGTCCCCGCAGGCAAAACTTGCCCTCCAAGACCTTAAAAGACATTTCACTTTAGCTCCCATCCTGAAACATCTTGACCCTAATCTGTACTCTCACAACGTCATGGCACACCCCCTAAAATGTTTCCCTGTGCCTTCTTTTCGTGCAAACTCTCCTCAGACACACCAGGCACGTCAAGCCAACGCACATTGACCTGGTCCTACCTATTCTCCTGTGCTCTGTTACGGAGGAGGCTCCAGTACCGCCTCCGCAGCGCCACCAGAGGAAACCGTCTCCAAAATATTAACCCGGACAATCATTGAACTACACTACCCACAATTCTGCATACCTGGGTCTGTTCACTTCCTGTTTGCCACCAGATCTCCTGATCTATCTAAACTGTACTCAAACTCAACATCATTGCGAAGTCTTGATTTGCCTTGTGTGTCATTACCAAGCGTTTTTCCCTTGTTATATTCTGGTTGTGTTTATGTGTATGATCTTGGGCTGTTTTTGTTTTTCGATTGTTTGCTGCCTGTTTGTTTACTCTTAAAATACTGTGAATGGATCCTAACTCTTCTGACCCATCATTACAATGCCATCATTACAGGAACTAAGGCCTCTTTTGGTTAATTGGAGTGTCTTTAAAGTGCACATTTGTTCTTTCCACAGATTGCCCTTGGATATTGTATATTATTCTAAGTAGTAAATAGAAGTAGTAAAAAGTAGTAAATGGAATCTGTTCATACAGGCTTCTAAGAAAAGAACTGTAATGCATGAAATGAGTTTATAACTTCCCAATTACATATTTTCCCCCTCCCAAAGCATACAACATCCTATTAGTCTTCAGAAAATGTATATCTTGCTGATTTATCTTTGTCTTTACTTAGAGTACAACATCTCAGCAGCTGCCATAGCCATCTTCAGTCTTGTCTTTATAATTCTGGGCACTTTGTGTGTATTGGGCTCCTTCAAGAAGGGAAAGGATTACCTGTACAAGCCTGCCGGCATGTTTTTTGCCTTTGCAGGTAAGACACTGAGCATATCTGAAAAATAGCCATAGAGCAACATTTACAAATATTCAATAAAATGTTGTTAATATAGCTTTCCCAATGCACATTGTTTCCATATAGAAAACATCTGTCCACATACAGGCTGGGTAAAAAGTAACTAGGCATTACAAATTGGCTATAGAACTTGTAGTATCACTGGAGTCATGATGAAAACAGCGGCGGCCTGGTCCCAGGGGTGACAGCGGATAGCGGGGGAGTAACGAGGGGAGGGCGAGAAGAGTGTGGGGCGCCCTCCGGCGCGCGTCGCTCCTGGTCCACCCTCCGAGGGAACGGCTGCGTCCTTTCCCCGGACTCGTGGTGTTGTTCGGCGTCCGCCAGCTCGACCGCCTCCCCGTGGTCGCGGGCCGAGGCGGGTCCTTCATCCCGTCCGCCCGGCAGGGGGACCGCGGCAGGGCTTGGGGAAGGCGATCGCTGACCACCCGTTCTGCAACCTGCGCGGCGGGGCGCTCTCCCTCGAGCGGCCCATGGCGCGCGATGCGGGTCAGGTCGGGTAGCGGCGCGTCGAGGTCTGCGTGGCCGCGCATGGTCGCGAGTCCTTCCTCCGTCCGGCTCTGACGGGTGGCCAGGTGCTGGTCGAGGCACGCCGTTCTCCTCTGTAAACAAAAAAACAGTGTTTTAGTGGGGTGTCGCCTACCGCGGTCGGTGATTCCTCACTGTGCCCGCATTCTCCACCAGTTGT
>JAZGTJ010005030.1:0-28505 GCA_036877575.1 Botia almorhae
CAGAAAAAGCCACATAAATTTCACGTTATTAACATGATCATGTGCAAAAAACTAATGGCCACATATGAAATTTGTGGTTTTCTGACACTTTAATGTGAATCCCATGTAATGTCTTATGTAAAATGTGAGAAATGTCATATGTGAATAACATACAACCACATGACCACATGGTTTTTACATGGGATTCACATGAATGTGTTCCGACTTTCATGTGGTATTTCTGTAAGGGCTGTGCCTTCATTTTGTTTTGATCAATAGTATGTATGTGTTTTTGTTTATCTGTAATTGTTTACAAATTTGTCTGCCATTTTGTGATCTCTTTTTAAGACTCTCCCACCTCTTCCACTCACTACTATTGTCTTGTACTGTTATCTTATTGTAAATCACCAAGCAATTCAATGGCCACCTACAAAAAAAATCACTCCCAATTTCACTCTTGGTCTAGTCTTGCATTGGACTTTAGACTACACAGCTTGCAGTTATTTCCCTTACCTGAATGTATTTTGAGATTGTGTTGCTTCATCACTGATAATTCATTCTCATAACTCTCATAATTCTCATGCTTTCCACAATTTTACATTCTTGCACAGCTTTACAAAAATGAAAAAAGGAAGAAAAATTATCGAATATATAAAATACGTGGTATGATATTATTGCAAATCTTTCAAAAGTTGCATGTTAGTGATGATTACTAATTAACATCAACATTACTAATGAAAATCTGTAATGGGTAGTCGGACAATACCACTATTAAGAATGTGTGTCAAATGTGCTTATGATATACATATTAATTAATATTAATTGTAAAAAATAATTGTAATAATAATAACAAAAATATTGTCTATTGTGATCTGTTATATTCACAGTGCTATTAAGCACGTATGTGTATGAAATTTTATCCTAATTCTTCTGATAATACCAATCATCTGCACTTACAGGACAGTAATAACTTTTGTACTCATCTGTCTTTACTTCAGTAAATGAACCCCAGCAGTAATGAGAATAAAACAATAATAGCCAAGACTGTAACTTCCAATTGTAATGAAGACGCTGGAACATGAGGATCCATCTGCAGCGTGTTTAATCGTGGTACAAACAGGCAAGGGGTATAAATCACCAGCAAACTAATACAGAGTAGACTAGGCGAAATCAGAAACGGTAATCCAGGCGAGGGTTTAGGCAGGTGGCAAACAATCATGAACGTTACACAAACAAAGTCCAAGGCAGGGGAACAATCCAAATTGTAGTCCACAGCGGGGTCGAGGGCAGGCGACAACAGTCCAAACATAACCAGGTGAAATAACAGGGAAATAACGCCCTAAAATGTACGCAGGAAGGCAATACAAGACATTGCAAAGAGTACAATGAAATGGGCGCTTAAATAGCCCGCTAATGAGGTCCATGTGCCAAACAGGAAGTGCGTGGGTCCATGGGACGTGTAGTCCGGAAGTGAGTCAGTATTCGGGTGATGGCTCCCTCTGGCGTCGCGGAGGAAGCGGTGTGGGAGCCTTCTCCATAATAGAGCTCTCCCCCCGCGAGCGGCTCCTGATGCGAGGAGGCACACGTCGACCGGGTCTACCTCTTGGTCTAGGGGCCGGCCTCTCAGGATGTGCTCTATGGAACTCCTCGGTGAGAGTGGGGTCTAGGATATCCCCGGCATTTACCCATGAGCGCTCCTCTGGGCCGTACCCCTCCCAGTCGACGAGGTACTGGATTCATCCTCCCCGGCGTAGGGATTCTAGGAGTTGGTTCTCTCGGTAGGCCTCCTCGCCGTCTACTATGATAGGAGGGCCTGTTCCCCGAGGCCCCCCTCCGGACCTCCAGCCAGGGTGCAAGTGGGTTTCAGTAAGGACAGATGAAAAGTAGGAGAGACACGGAAATGATTAGGTAAATCTAAATGGGCTGAAACAGGGGTAATCATTCTGATCATTTGGAAAGGACCCGCGTACCTTGGGCTGAGCTTATTGCATGGCAGACGGAGGCGGAGATCTTTGGTCGATAGCCAGACCCATTGTCCAGCGGCAAAGTTATGACCCGGTCGTCGGTGTCGGTTGGCCTGTTCCGTCTGACGTCAAACAGCATGCAGAAGGTGCGTATGAGCTCTTTCCCAGACATCCTCGCTGCACCGTAACCAGTCTGTGACAGCGGGTAGATCTGTAGGTTCCCCCGAACATGGAAAAAGAGGTGGTTGGAACCCCAGTATACACTTGAATGGAGTCAATCCGGTGGCTGTCTTGATTAGGGAATTCTGAGCGTATTCTGCCCACATTAAAAACTTGCTTCAGTCAAATTTTCTTTGGTGGCAGTATGATCGGAGGAACCTAATAATCTCTTGGTTGAGACATTCGGTCTAGCCGTTAGATTGGGGGTGATAACCTGATGTAAGACTAATGTTCACCCCCAGGCTCTTAAAAAAGGATGACCACACCCGAGAGGTAAACTGAGGGCCCCGGTCTGAGACTATATCGTCTGGTAAACCATAGAATCTGATTACATAGTTGCACAAGAGTTCGGGCCGTTTCGAAGGCGGAAGGTAACTTAGAAAGAGGTATCAAACAACATGCTTTGGAGAACCGGTCCACTATAGTGAGAATTGTGGTATTCCCCTGTAAGTTAGGAAAATCTGTTATAAAGTCTACTGCTATGTGTGACCAGGGCCGTTGTGGTGTGGGTAGTGGCTGTAAGAGCCCGGCTGGTAGTTGTCTCGGGTTCTTGGAAGTTTGACAGACCGAACAGTTCTGAATATACTTAATGGTGTCTCCAGCTATCGTAGGCCACCAGTAGCGATTTCCAATGAGGTGGATAGTGGCAGTGATTCCAGGATGACCCGAGCTGGGGTCTTCATGAACTTGAGCGAGTACTTAACCTCTAAAAGCTTCGGGTACGAAAAGAAGATTCTCAGGACATTCGGCCGGGCACGGCAGGGATTCGTTGGTATGCTGGATCTCCATGTGGAGATCCCACTGGACTGGGCTAATAACAGTTTCTCGGAAATTAATTGGTTCTGGAACTTCTAGTTTGGGTGTAGGTTCAGTTTGTCTGGAAAGAGCATCAGCTTTGGTATTCTTAGAGCCAGGGCGGTAGGTTACTGAAAAGTTAAAACAAGTAAAAAACAGAGACCAACAGGCTTGACAAGGGTTAAGGCGTTTTGCTTTGCGAACATATTCAAGGTTCTTATGGTCAGTTATGACTGTGAAGGGGTGTGCAGCCCCCTCGAGCCAATGATGCCACTCTTCTTAATCTAGTTTAATAGCCAGTAATTCCCGGTTACCCACATTATAGTTTTGTTTCCACGGATGAGAGCATGCATGATTAAAAGGCGCATGGAAACATCTTGGGGGGAGAGCCATGTTGTTAAGATAGCACAGATCCCACCCGATGATTGGATGCATCTACTTCTACGATAAAGGGTAGATTGGGATCCGGATGGCAAAGTATGGGGGCTGACGTGAAGTAGGATTTTAGTTCTGCAAATGCCCTGGTGGCCAAATCATTCCAAATAATACGACCAGAACGGTGCTTAACTAGATATGTGAGTGGAGCAGCTACAAAGCTGAAATTACGGATGACTCTACGGTAGCAATGAGCAAAACCTAGGAAACACTGTAATTCCTTCACCATCTTAGAGAGTGGCCATTCTGTGACTGCTCGAACCTTGTTATCATCCATGGCCACTCCCTCCTGACTGATTATGTATCCTAAAACGATCATACTCGTCTGGTGGAATTCGCATTTCTTTCCCTTAACATATAAATTATTTGCTATAAGGCGCTGCAGAACTAAACGAAACATGTCTCCTGTGTTCCTCCAAGGTCTCTGAATAAATTAAAATGTCATCTATATACACTATGGCCCACCTCTCGAGTATGTCGTTGAATATGTCATTCATGAATGACTGGAATACTGAAGGGCTATTTGCCAAGCCAAATGCCATGACTAAATACTCACAGTGCCTGGATGCTGTGCCGAACGCCGTCTTCCACTCATCCCCTTTCTGAATGCGAATCAAATTATAGAACCAAATTCTTAAACCATCATCCTTCTTCTTTACGAAGAAGAACCCTGCCGATATTGGCGAGTTGGATGGTCGTATTCAGGCAGGAGATCGTCAAGGTAGTGGACTAACCTTCTGCAAACACAGATTATGGCCAGGGCAGGCTCAGAACTATAGTGTAAGTGGGTGAAGAAATGGCGTATAATTGGATGGTTTCAGAGTGGAGCACACCTATGCGTAGTTGAACACCCTCAGTTTGTTGCTCCACTCGTCCTAATCCCAGTGGTTGGCCGTCTAGCGCCTCCACCTCTAATGAGGAGGAACAAGCAATTAGGGAAAGGTTATTCCTCGTGGCAAATTCTAGGGACCCAAAATTGGCTGCGGCCCCGGAGTCAATGTGAGCAGAGGTAAGAATGCTACTACCAGAAAACGTGAGGGTTACAGGTAATTGAATTTCAGTGCTAAAACGAGTGGTAGTTGAGGCTAGACTCAACTAGATGTTTAGGCTTGGGACAGACTGGGCATGTTGCTCTCAGATCATAATCATAAACGTTACACAAAGTCCAAGGCAGGCAGCAAACAATCCAAATCGTAATCCAAAGCGGGGTTGAGGGCAGGAAGCAAACAATCACTAAATCCAGTAAAGAGTCCAAACGTAACCAGGTGAAATAACAGTGAAATAACACTCTGAAATGTATGCGGTAAGGCAATACAAGACATAGCGAAGAGTACAACAAAATGGGTGCCTAAATAGCCTGCTAATGAGGTCCATGTACCAAACAGGAAGTGGTGCGTGGGTCCATGGGAAGTGTAGTCCGGAAGTGAGTAAGTATTTGGGTGACGGCTCCCTCCGGCGTCGCGGAGGAAGCGGTGCGGGAGCCTCCTCCATAACACCAATAGCCCAAATGATATGTAGCATGTGATATGTGTAGCATATAAGCATGTGTGGTTACATGATGCAGTAAATACCTGTGTCTTTTTTTTGTTAGGCATATATAAATATTTTTATTACTAAAATTTTTTGCACTACATAAAGCCTGTCACACATGACAATGATGAGAAAAGAATGTACTACTCCACTTCCTTATAAGCACTATGTTTCACAACAAAGTGACAAACATGCACACATTCATTCTTACTCATGTGTGCATGTGATAAAGTGAAAGGTGCCTAAATACCACCAAGTGCCAATAAAAGAATGTTCTTTTTATAACACAGCCCTTGGGACTGTTTATGCAGTGATCAATATATCTTTTTTTTCGAATCAACCACAAAAAGTTTTTGACCATGTTACACTGACCACTTGAGATTGGATCACATTTTATCAGCTCTAAATATGGGACAAAGGTGAGCCACAGCAGTTAAAATGTAAGATGACACGGTGGAAAAATAAATGATGCAAAAGGAATACACAAAGGAAATTGGACAGGTATTCAACTATTCTTTCATTCTCATTAGAGGGTTTCAGTCGATGCATATCTTTTGTTCAGTAGTGGTAATAAAAGGGTAAATAACTTGAAGCACAGCTTTCTTTGTCCAAACCTGTTTGTTAAGCTTGTTTTCCTGCCGTTCCTTTCTAAATGAATTTATGGCTGTTTGATTTTGGTTTTATCAGGCTTTAAAAAGGCAAAACACCAAATATGATCTTTTCTATGATCCTTTATATCTACCATGTAAATGTTGTGTGTTCAAGCACACTGTATTACAGACAGATAATAATGGTGATCCTACAGCACGATACTATTGTCGCATTCAGGTATGGTGTAATAAGCAACATGCACAAAGAATATATTACTATAAAACAGTATTTACTCTTAACACTCAGAAATACAGGAGATCGCTACAGACACAAACATACACAACGAAACCAAAATGAGGACAGACAATGAACTGAGCTGGCACAGGTATAAATACACATGGGGAGGTGCAGAAACTAAATAAGACACGGGTGATACTGATCAGAAACTAAACACAAACATGAAAGCCATGGCTTTACAGTAATTTCCAGTGCAAATTTCATAGTACACCCCAATGCCATGCCTCCTCCAACACATGAACTCATACATAGTTTGACAGGCAAGTAGGACTTCTTATCATTGTCTTGCACCTTCCACAGAAGATATATATTTAAATGAATATATTTAGACCACTTTACTTAGTGATTGATTTTGGGGTGTAAAGAGACTTAACTAGTATAACAAAAATGTGCCTACCCTGCCCTTGAATAAACTGAGCAAGAACCAAATAGGTATTTTTATTAAGTAAAAGTAAGCTTCTAATTTAAAATACTTCAACAACAAATAATGAACTAATTCAGTATCATGCATTGCAATTGTTTAAACAACAAACCTAATACAAAAATTAACATTTAACAATTATTGTTTAGCATATAGTTGTCATTTAACTTATGAGCCAAAACATTACGACCACATACCTAATATGCTGTTCCTCTGCTTGCTTATAAAAAAGCACTGTCCTGCTAAGGCATGGATTCTTCAAGACCCCTAAAGGTGTCCTGTGGTATCTGGTACCAAGATATTAACAGTAGAACCTTGTCCCGCTGTAAGTCCTGTAGTTTGTGGACGGAGTCACAGGGGAACGAACTTGTTAGTCCAGCACAACCTACACATAAATGGTACTAATAAATTGTATGGCTTGAATGTACTGTGTACTCTGCATAAAATACTGAATGTACTTTGGATAAAAGTCTGCCATATGCATAAATGTAAAATGAGACTCACTGGACCAGTCAACCTTCCACTGCTTAAAGGTTCAGCTCTGTTGTCAGCATGTCCATTGTAGGTGCTTTTGATGGTGGGCAGGGGTTATCATAGACACTGCTATGCATCCCCATATGCATTAGAGTGCACTCTGTGTGACTTTTCTGTTAGACATTTCATTGACTCCAGACAAAAAAAAACAGACAGAAATAGCTTCCATTGGTCCCATGTATCAGTGAGCCTTGGGAACCCAACACCTTTTCGCCAGTTTGGGGTTTGGTTCATGTTCATAAATTGTTATTCATTATAATTAATATGAATGCTTTATAATTAACAAAGCCCACACAAAACCTGAAGTGAAATCGATTAAACTTTGTTCCGCAAACCCATATTACACAAAATAACTGGATAATATAAAAAAATGAAAAAAAACGGCGCAATCTACATCCTAAGCTTTACGTCCTCATTTCAGGAGGTATTGTGAACTTGGCATTAACCAGTTATCTACTTTGTGAATTGAATGATTGAATACCATGCTATTGCTATTAGCAATAGCATGATATGTTTATAAACATACATTTTCATTTATTCTGCTTTTGTAACTGAAAAGCAAGGTTTATGACTGGCCAAAACATTTATTGACTTTATGGGTCTTCACAAACAATCCATTTAAAAGCCCCCCTAGTCTATACTTGGAAAAACTGTTAAAGCTTTGTGCCATAACACTTTTCTTGATATACCGTGTGTCCACCAATGCATATTAAACAGGTGAGATTGCCAGGTGCTGTTCTGAAAATGCCAGCTATGGGAGCTTAGGAGTGCTTCGAAAGGGCAGTAAACATTTGTAAAGTTTAAACTACTTGTCCACATTATGTTACTCAATACTCATTTCTCATCAATACTTTATTCAAACAGATGATTATTCCCCTAACAACACAATAAATAGATTTAATTCCAAACATTTTTAATTTGTTTACCCAAATTTTGTTTAAAATAGTAATAACAATTTTGTTTGCGTATTTAATTTGCGTATATACAAATTTACAGAAGCGCACAATCTTTTTTACAGTGCAGAAACTTTTTACAGCAAAGCAAGGTAAAAATAAATATTTACTTTTTTAAAGTGTATTAGGGAGGGCAGACATGTGAGAGCCACATGTTCACCTCATTAGCAACTATAACAGGACCTGGGTGAATGTTTTCACGTAGATAGTGACATGAAGTCATCTGCCAAACGTCTAAGTAGACCACTCCATCAATATCTTTAAACATCTCCCTCATCACTGTGTTCAGCTGCAACGCAAACCAGTCACTCTGAAAAATGTTCTGCAATGACAAAAAACAGCAATTAATAATAAGACTGGGCATTACTAAAGGAATAGTTCAACTGCATTTGAAAATGTTGAAAACTTGATCTTCCTCTCTGCAAAGCTCTCGTCAACCCATGTTTATGTCCAGATTGCTACACACAAGAAACAATGTCTTTTAACAGCTTCTTTTACACAGGGTTTTTGTGTTTATTCATTTTCCATTTAAGGGTCATGTGCAAAAAGCTGAGGTTCGAATGCACTGATGTATGAAACCTGCTTTGACTGTTGATGTGTAAATGGTGGCAAATTAGAAATAAAGCTGATAAGTGAATGAACAGCTGATGTGATACACTTGCCAATCTGGGAAATATTCTGCAATTTAACGAATTGGGAATGTCTTTTGCTGAATTTAAGCATTTGGAATTGAAAATACATTTACTAAATTCATAAATATTCAGATGTCTAATTGTGAATGTAACAAGTAAGACAATGACATTTTGAGTAGTTATTAATGACATTTTGAGTAGTTATTAGACATTTTGACATAGCTGAGTAGTTAATATATCAGGGAGAAGATCAGTGCCGTGCAGAGATCTTTAAAGGGGCAGGTGCTGAAAGTATGAAAAGGCCACGCCCCCTTCCCCCTGCTAAAGGGCACTTTCATCACTAGGGGCCAAAAGGGCAGATGCTCAAGCACCCTCCGCCCCCCCCTCTGCACGTGCCTGGAGAAGATAAAGAGTAAATGTGTACATATTGTGAATTATTTCACAGAATGCTTGTCCTCGAAGCCTTTTGTAGGAAAATGCTTCATAAAAACCATAAGAGAGTCCTCAGACATATAAAACGTCCTGATAATATACTTATACTATATATAAAATTTACTACTAACACATAATGCCATTTAACAGAGACTGAAGCCCAATTTTGGGAGTCTCTGACACCTCCTAGAAACATATTAGTCAATTTAATTTTGATGCTTATTTGGCGTTTTGTGTTTATCTACCCAAAGATAAAAACAGACTAATAAATAAGCATTTTATTTAGAATTTCTATTTCGGTCCCTGTCACAGACCCTTTAATGCTCAAGACATCAACTCTGAATCCCTTAGTGTGTCGAATTTTAATAAGGCCATTTTAAAATGTTTTCTGTACTTAGACATAAAATATCAGTAAAGAAACCTAATGGAAAACGAGTTAAAAATACCTTTAAGCCTGCAGTGTTTCCAGACTTGATAATCACGGTTGTCTCTGGTGCACGACTCAGCAGTGCAAGAACAGCCTGACGAATTTTGGCCACTTCATGAACATAAAATGTTAGTGGATGGAAAACCAGATGGGCAAAGATTGTGAAGACAATGACTGCATGACTTCCACCAGCTATTTCATCAATATCATTGCCAATATAATGCAGATCGTTAATTAACATTTTAGTAAATCTCAAAGGAACACCATGTGGCTTCCAGTGAACAATGATATTGTTTTTCAGTTCTACAGCCATCAGAGGTCCACCAGTGCGAGGAGTGTGGAGGTTCATTCTTTTTAAGCCTAAAACATATAAATCAAATGAACATTACAATTTATTTACAAGCTTTGAAACACTCTATGAATGTTATTGCATTAAATAACACAAAATAACACTTCATGATATTTGAATTATAAAATGATGCTAAGTCTATTCTCAGACCACATTTATACTTTAAGTATACAAAAAACACTGTTTATTTATTAATTTAGCTATATTATTTATTCTGTCAAATCTTACATGCATGACAAAATTTTATCTTTCAAAGTTTGAAATATCATTAAAATGACTTACCGGGCACTTTTCTTTCTAAATACTCAAACCACTGCCTTGTGGTAGAGTCTCCAAACAAGTAAACAATCTTGTTGGTAAGACATTTTCCCATCTGTAAAGGACTGAATGCCTGAGTGTTACACACAAAAGACTTCCAGACATCTTTCAAATAAAACCCTGCAGGAACTGGTGTTGTCATACCAGATCTGCATTTCTCTGTATTGCCTAAAGCAAAAAAAATATATATTCAATATATTCAAACCAAACTTGATTTACATGACTTTAAATATACATACCAATGCCTGCAGTGTTGGGAAGGACATTTATGGTTTTCATGTCTCCAGGAATACCAACATTTGTTAGTTTGCTGTAGAGAATGAATGAATTAATTATTGAATATTTTCTAGGAATGTATAATTCCTTTTTATCCCTTTCCGTTTACCTTGCAAAAAGTTGCTGTTCAAATGTATTTAATGGGCTTTTTAAAGCCCCTCTTGAGTGATACACCCATTTGTCACAGGAAAGTGTCTTTGGTCTTTCACACTGCCACACTGTCCCTGTTTTTACATCCTTATACTCACAACAGCAGTTGCCTTTAATCCAACTTCCCTCTGAGCCCCATTTAAGATTACATTCCACTATTTCACTTATTCTGGCTCCATTAGGTCCTGGTCCTTCAAAGTGACCATTATAATGGCTGCGTGGGAAAGAGGATTCCCTGTATTTTCGAAGAATCTGAACAACTTCACTGGAGTGTATCAGACGCACAGACATTTGTGCTTGACCTTCCCAGGGCAGCAGCAGATCAACAGTGTAAGTCCCATTACGATGATCAACAACCTGCCCATAAACACTTGCCTTTGAGAACAATGGAAAGAATTAATGTACATGTAATGTTGTAAACTAATTCATTAGGCAAATTTTCAAAATAATCAACCTGGGCTGCATTTGTCAAAAGACCTGGTCAATTCATATTGTGATGATTCATATGATGAACATACAACATTGGCAATAAAGCAAAATCTCTTAAGCAAAATTTTACGACAAATTTTTGATTTTTTACTTTTGGTAAACTCTTTGCCAAAGAAACTTACAGTGCATGTACAATATACATTTTATCAGTATTTGTTTTTCCTGAGATCAAACTCATGACTTTAGCACTGCTAACTCAATGCTCTGTCAACTAAGTTACAGGATTTTAATATATTCTATTTTCATCATGAAGTACTGAAACATACCTTTAATTTTGAATTGAAAAGCTTTGCTTGGAAAAAATCACCGCCATATGATTTCATGTTCTTCTTGTGGTCTTTGGCTGTGATAGTAACATGGATTGTTTCTCCCACTTTGTAAGTCCTGTTGAGTCCCACAATAAAAAAGGTTGTATGGACTGGACTTGTGCTGGACTGGACTTGAGTTATTTCTCGATCTGAACTAGGCCAGTCAAGGGCCTTCTGCAGTCTATCCCACTCCTCCTGACTGATTCCCATGTCCGTTACTGAAATTGTGGACGAGGCATTTGTTTGTATGTGTCTTCCTGAGGAATTTAAAGAAAAGGGTCTAGGAACTGGGGGCTGGAGTTGTTGAATTTGATGACTATCCAAAAATCTCCATACAGTCTAAAAAAAGACCAACATAAAAGTCATACAAAATTGAAAACATATATGTTTACAGCATAATGTGATTAAAAAAAGCAAATTTGATGTGTGGCCTGAGGGGGAGGACTCCAAGCCCTAATTTGGCCCAAACCCACAGTACTCCCCATCCTTCACTGGGATAGGTACTAGCCAAGAGGGAAGCAATTGTTAGAATAATATATTGTTATATTATGTACATCCTCAATCTAAACTCCACCTCCAGCAGTGCAAAATTGTTGGAATGAAACATTCATCAATGTAAGTCTATTCGATTTTTGTGAATTTCAAACACCTGTTCGATTCCTTAGAAAAGATATAGCACACTTCCTTGGACCAGTCTGTAGATCTGTGCAAAGTTTGTTGGTTGCTTCTCGAAAGCTGTAGGAGGATCTAGAGTCAGAAATTGTAGTCCTACAATTTAAGAATAGGTTTAACTAGAGTACATTTTTATGAGAATGTTAGTGGTGCTTGCTGTGGCAAACCCAGAATATACAAGACCCAAATATTTCAACATTGTTAACCTGTGTAACATGATGGTAGCATGATTACTTATGATAGTAACATGTTTTAGCATAATGCTTGCATGAGTTAGCATGACGCTAGTGTAATTTAGCATGACAGGTTTACTGAAATATGTTGTATTTGTAATGTTGCAAAGTTGCCAGGAGGGTTCTAAATGGTTGCTAGGGCATGGCTGAATAGTTACTATGGTGATAATTAAAGACCACTTGACCACTGTCTGTGATAAAAAAGCCACCTACTTGTCTCTACAATGTTCTGATGCCTCGCACCTTTTTCTCACCTTCCTCTTACCCTTGTTAAGTTAATGGTTGGTTGCTAGGATACTGTAACGGCTGTTTTGTTGCATTTGTTGCTGTCTGCTAAGCTGAGCAATATAAACTCACCCCACCATTAATAGGGTACGGTAACTGGTTACTAAAATTTTGTCCAAATAAATAAGTGTGCAAGAGAGTAATAGTGATGCTCTGCTTTCCAAGCACAAGTTTAAATAAAAAAAAACTGTATATTGGCTTTCTCAGGCCAACATAATGAAGTAATAAACAATATTCCCATGAAGCATTGTGAACGATGGAATCAAATAAAACATATATTATATACAACAAATATTGCTAACAGATACAATTTTAAAATGTGTGATTTCATCAAAATATATAATTAAATATAAAATATAAAAATACATTTCACATGTATTGCAAAATACATAAATACAAATAATGTAAAGATATAAACTTTAAAATGTTATTCACAATACTTTATAATAGTGGGTGGTGGTCAGTGCAGAAGTGGCTCTTTTATTCGTCAGGATTATGGGTAGTATAGTTCTTTACCAGGATTTACACTATTAAACGCGATTTTTGAAATAAAGTTGAAAGGACATGGTGGCTCCAAAAGAAGCATGAATCAATTAACAACTTAAATTTACATGACCTAAGTCTGTCTTAAGTTATTGTTAAATATCAATCTGTCTATGGAGAAAATTAATGTATATTAATGTGATACACCATTGTGTATCTACAATAGTAATGTTTGTTTTGTTATGAATGTATCTAATTATTTATTTATTTATATACTGTTAAAGTCATTTATTATCACTACTAACGACTGTGTTTGAAACAAAATATCATCAGCATTGGCGAAAGCACGCACTGTGGGTTACCATGTCGATGCACGTTGTGTTTACTTCAGACGCTACTAAGCTGCACCTGCGGAAGGACACTGAAGTCTCAATGTGATTTTGTTTCTCCTGATAATTCAGGCACTTTTAATCTGCCTACGAGTTCCGCGGCCGGGACCCATAACAGATTCATGGAGGTTCCGCCGAGATAAACATCCAGAGTGTGAGGCTAGTGCTGGGATCCAGACTTCACGGTGACAAGACGACAACAAAGAGTGCGACTTGTGACAGCTGCTGACGTCCAGAGAGCCAAAAGGGACCGAGCTGAGAGGAAGGTGGCGCATCACTAAAAGGTCGTGAGAAGGTCTGAAGCTGGACGAGATGGAACATAAAGAAGAGCCTACACATGTTGACTTTACATGAACTGGGGCATATTGCTGACAGCATTACTCCAGTTGCAGGTTTGATTCCAACCACTTATCGCCAAGGATGAGTTTACTTAAACTGGAAGATGAAGGATTCGCACAATTACTAACATTAAGAGACATGATTAATGAATTGATTGAGAGTCGTGTGGACAATACTGTGAGTGATCCATCTGTTTTTATTGATTATGAACTTCATGCACATACACATACACAGGCATCCCCTATACACAGACACACATATTCTACTGCCACACTAACACACACACAGTTAAATGAATATCAGAAACTACTCGCTAGTTATGAGGAGTTAGGGAAAAAGCTGTCAGAGTACAAGATCACACAGACAGAAGATAAAATGATACCAACTACGAGACAGTTCCCTTATCCTGAATACTTACCACGACAGCAGAGAGAAAGCATGATGTGTCCAAGAGACTTTCCATATCTACCACATAAAGAGTTCAAGAAACATTGGGGTAAGATAGTGCTTCAGACATCGGCTATAATAACCTATGCAAACAAATTGATGAAGGCATCAAGATGAATTACTCAGAGAGTGAGATCATTCAGGCTGTCCTGCGGATAGTTAAACCGGGACAGTTCAGAGAAATGCTCATCAATAAAGACGATCTAACTGTACCAGAGCTGAAAAGTTTCCTACAGTCACATTTAAGTGAAAGAGGCAGTAGTGAGCTTTTCCAAGAATTAATGAGTACAAGGCAACGAGAACATGAAACTCACCAACAGTTTCTATATCGTGTAATCAGCCTAAAACAAAAAGTAATTTTTGCTTCCAAACAGAGCAACACTCACATTGAATATGAGCCACAAACAGTTCAGAATGTGTTCCTGCGTACCATTTATCAAGGTTTTCTTCCCAAGTACAGTGACATCAGAAGTAAACTGAAACCTTTGCTCACAGATCACACAGTAACCGATGAAGCACTGCTGAAACAAGTGACAAAGATCTCAAGCGAGGAAAGTGAACGCCAACGACAAGTAGGTCAACCCATACAGCGAACACAGACTCAAGCTCATAGTGCACAAATTGATTCAGAGTCCAACGAGAGTGAATCAAACTCCAAAATGCAGAAAAAGAGCAAGACAAAGACCATAAAAGAACTAAGCGCTCAGGTAGAAGCTTTAAAAAGTACAATTGACAATTTGAAACAAGCTAAAGAACCATGTCACTGCTCTGTACAGATGGGAGCTGGTTCACATGTTATACATAGACCAACGTCAGTGAGAAGAGGAGGGCCATACGGGTGTCCAAGGTGTATAGAGGAGGGTAACAGCTCATGCAACCATTGCTTTATCTGTGGAGAAAAAGGGCACAGGGCTATTGGATGTGGTAAAAGGACAAGGGGTACAAGGAATATGTACCAGCCTGCTGAGCTGAGATCATCAACTGGAGGAAGGTGTCCAGAGAACAGAGCTTATGAAGCCAATGCAAACAGTGCAGCCTGCTCTTACATGTCTAGAAAGACAAACTCAACGCAGAACAGAGTAGCAGAGCTAATTGGAAGCAACTGTTTGTTAAAGTGCAACATCAATGGTTATGCTGTAACTGCCCTACTTGACACAGGTGCACAGGTCAGTACTATTGATCAAGCCTGGAAAATAACATACTTACCTGATCAGCACTTGCGACCTCTGAGCGACTTAATGGGGTCCAAACCTCTCCATGTCTTGGCTGTTAATGGAGACCTCCTACCATTCGATGGGTGGGTTGAGGCGACAGTAAACCTTTCTGGCAACAGTGATCCACAGTTAGCAGTTCAAGTTCCTTTCCTGGTGGGTAAAATGGCCCTTGAGCGACCCCTCCTAGGATTTAATGTCATTGAACAGTTGGTCAAAATACAGACGAGTGGTGCAAGTGTTCTTACAACAATTGCTACCCTGCTAATAGGAGCCATGGAGATTGGAGATGATCAGGCTGAAGTGATAGTAAACTTTATACAGACACAAAAGCCATCTAGTGACACTGAGGCCTTTGTCAAAGTTGGATGTCAGGATGTTGTTATTCCTTCAGGTCAACTGGCACATGTCAAATGTCCAATACCTGTAGATTTTGACTTGTCAGAGCCTGCCATCTTGTTAGAATCTAATGTAAACAACCCACAGCTTGAACGACTTAACATTGGAGATGGATTGCTGTAAGTCTGTGGGAGACAAAGGCCGTTCATTAACATTCCAATAGGAAACCATACCAGTTATGACATTACCTTACCACAATGAATGACAATCGGTAGCATACAGTCCATTAAGAAAATTGTGGAGACCGACCAAATAACAGAACCAGTCCCTGTGGAAGTTAACAGTGCAGAAATACAAGGAGGAACTGACAGCAACAGGATTACAGTGACAGAGCATTGGGACCCATCTGTGGATCTAAGTCACTTGACCGAGGAGCAACAAAGGATGGCAAAGAGAATGTTGTATGAAGAGTCTGGGGCATTTGCACGCAATGACGAAGACGTGGGTTGTGTCCCAAGTTTGCAGATGTCTATCAACCTGATTGACAATATTCCTGTCCAGAGAGCATACTCCTCAGTTCCCAAGCCACTTCATAAAGAAGTTAAAGAGTACATCCAAGACCTTTTGGCCAGAGGTTAGATTGTGAAGTCAAAGTCATCTTACTCTGCACTGGTAGTCTGCGTCAGAAAGAAGGATGGAACACTTCGACTCTGTGTTGATTATAGACTACTTAACAAGAAAACTTTTCCTGATAGGCATCCCTTGCCTCGTATTCAAGACCTCACTGACACGTTGGGAGGGTATAGCTGGTTCTCGATTTTAGATCAAGGAAAAGCTTATCACCAAGGCTTTATTGCAGAGGGATCACGACATCTGACTGCTTTCATTACTCCTTGGGGCCTTTATGAGTGGGTGCGAATCCCGTTTGGCTTAACTAATGCACCTGCTGCCTTTCAACAAAGTATGGAAGAGATGCTGGACTCCCTGCGGGATGAATGCTGTATCCCCTACCTCGACGATATCTTGTGCTACGCAAAAACTTTTGAAGAACATGTGGAAGGACTACGGAAGGTGTTGCAAGCTTTACAGAGACATGGAGTTAAGCTAAGACCGACTAAGTGCGAGATGTTAAAAAAAGAAGTGCGATACATTGGGCGACTGGTCAGTGCCGAAGGAGTCAGGATAGACCCTAAAGATTTGGATGCCGTACAAGCCTGGAAAACAAAGAAACCTACCACAGTTGGAGAATTTCGGAGGATGTTGGGATTTCTCAGTTACTATAGATCTTATGTTCGGGATTTCTCTCGCATTGCCAAGCCGATATATGATCTTTTGCAAGTGAAACGAGGGACAGAGCCTATCAAAACAAAATCTAAGGCAGATGGAAAAAAGAATGTTCAACTACGATTACGAACACCTATTGAGTGGAAGGAAGAACATCAAAAGATACTGTGCAGACTAGTTGAAGCTTTGACTACTCCACCTATCCTTGCGTATCCTGATTTTGACTTGCCTTTCACACTTCATACAGATGCCTCAGAAAAGGGACTTGGAGCTGTACTTTATCACAGGCAAGCTGGAAAAATGAGAGTCACCGGATATGGGTCAAGGACACTGACACTGGCAGAGCGGAATTACAGACTCCATTCAGGGAAACTTAAATTCCTTGCACTGAAGTGGGCAATCTGTGAAAAGTTTGGGAATACCTATTTTACGCCCAGCACTTCACAGTTTATAAAGACAACAACCCTCTGACCTACATAATGAGTACTGCCAAAAGTAACGCTGTGGGGTATAGATGGGTTGGAGAACTGTCAGACTTCAGGTTTGATATCAAGTACAAACCTGGGAAGGTGAATGTGGATGCGGACATTCTTTCCCGGTGCCCACTGGAAATCAACCAGTACATCACAGAGTGCACAGAAGAGTTGTCTAGTGAGATCGTCAAAACCACATGGGAGGGCACGAAGGCTGCCGAACAAAAAGATGTTGCTTGGGTCGCTGCTCTTAACCAGGCTCAGGAAGAACAACTGGAGAGTGATGCTGGTGAAGTTTTAGGAAAGCTAAGTCATGATGAACTGCGGAAGGCACAGAGACCGGACCCAGCTATTGGTGAGATTATTAGGATGAAAGAGTCCAATGCAAGCATCACTAATGACATGAGGCACAGAGCCAGTGGACCTGTAAAGAAACTAATGCACGAATGGTCAAGACTACACCTGGATGATGGACTATTGTACAGGAGAACTGAGCAACGACATCAATTTGTCCTACCAGCTCAATACAAGCAGACAGTATTCCAGCACTTACATGATGACATGGGTCATGTGGGAGTAGAGAGAGTAGTACACCTTGCAAGAGACTTTTGGCTATTCATGAAGAAAGACATTGAGACATATGTTACACAAAAAAATTAGTATCCATAGACTGCATTTGGAATGTAGCAGAGGGGGTTATGAATATATACTAGTCCTGGTGGATCATTTTACAAGATTTGCTCAGGCATATGCGACTAAAAATAAGTCTGGAAGAACAGCAGCAGAAAGAATCTTCAATTACTTTATTCCCCTGTTTGGATTTCCAACTAAACTTCATCATGACCAGGGTCGAGAATTTGAGAATGACCTCTTCAAAACCTTGCGCCAATTGTCAGGAATTAGCCATTCAAGAACTTCTCCATATCACCTATATCACCATATTCATGAGAAACCTAAATGAAAGAGGTGGACCAGGAAAATTTAGATCATATTGGGAGCAAACTGTGTACGTTGTCAAGGAGCAAATAAATGGCGTACCAGTCTACCCAGTGGTCGCAGAGACGGACAGCTCAAAATCAAGAGTTCTGCACAGGAATCTGCTGCATCAGGTTAATGACTTACCAGTAGAGATCTCAGAGAAAACATCTAAACAGAGGACCAAGAGAAATCAAACAATACCGCAAAATGAGACAGGATCACCCTGTGAGTCTGATAGTGATGAGCAGGATGACGAGAACTACTATTGGTTAAGGATACGAGACACCCGAGAGAACAACCAAAGACTTACCATTAACCAACCAGCCAAGGAACCTACCTGTGATCCTCCACGACGACGATACCATATGCAACCTGAAAGAGAAAGGCAAAGACAGTGGACAGAGACCCTAAGACCACAACCTAGAGAGAACAAGAAACCTACCTGTGATCCTTTGCGACGACAATCCTGTAAACAACCTGAAAGAGAAAGACCAAGAAAACGGACAGAGATTCGGGGAGAACAACCTACAGAAAACGAGAGACTTACCTGTAATCTTCCTGATGAGAATGAACTTACCTGTGAAAGACAAGTGACATGGGCAGAAACACTGGCAGGACAATCTGAAAAAGAAGAGGAACAGGTTGAGGGAGAATGTAGTCAGATAGATGAAGGTGATACACCTAAGCAACAGGTTCTCAAAATACCTACCATGAGTTCAGAGGAAACTGACCAAACAAGCCAAGTCTGAAGATCCACACGTGACAGAAGACCCACACCTAGGTTAACTTATGAAATGCAAGGTCAGCCAGCAATTAGTCATACCCGACAGTAAACAGTTTAGAACAAAAGAAAAAGCTCGATGACCTCAGGGCCAGGGTAAAGTTCCAGAGAGACATTCGGGACTGCAATCTCCTCTGCTTCACCAAGACATGGCTAAACCCAGCGGTGCCAGACCACGCCATCCAGCCGGCTGAGTCCTTCTCGGTTCACCGCATGGACAGAACACTGGACTTGGGGAAATCAAGAGGAGGCGGTGTGTGTTTAATGGTGAACAGCAGCTGGTGCGACAACGCGAGCATTGTTCCTCTCACACGCTCATGCACACCCAACCAGGAACTACTGACTATCAAATGTCATCCTTTTTATCTTCCTCGGGAGTTTACATCGGTCATAGTCAGCGCCGTTTATATTCCGCCTCAGGCAGACACAGACATTGCTTTATGTGAGCTGCATGAAGCACTCATACAGCACCAAACTCAGCACCGGGACGCTGTGCTTATTGTGACGGGGGACTTAAATAGTGCCAACCTGAAACGTGCAGCGTCGAATTTTTTCCAGCACATCAGCTGCCCCACCAGGGGTGAAAGGACACTGGACCACTGCTACACCACAGTCAGAGACGGCTACAAGGCACAATCTCGCCCTCCGTTCGGGAAATACGACTACGCCGCCATCTTCCTCATGCCGAAATATAAACTAAGGCTCAAGTAGGAAGTTTCGGCTTGCAGGGAAGTCTCACACTGGTCGGACCAATCGGTGGCCGCTCTGGAGGACGCAGACTGGGACATGTTCCGGCGCAGCTCTGATGACGTCAACATGTTTATGAAAGCGGTTGTGGGATTCATCTGGAAACTAGTGGATGACACAGTTCACAAGACTATCATCAGAACGTTTCCTAATCAGAAGCCGTGGGTGGATAAATCCGTCCGCGATGCTCTGAGATCCCGCTCCACTGCGTACAACACGGGGCTCGGTACCTAGGTGTTTACATCACGCAGGACCTGACATGGTCCTGTCACGTTAACACCCTGGTGAAGAAGGCCCGGCAGCGTCTTTATCATCTTAGGTGGCTGAAGGACTTTAAACTGCCCTCAAAGGTGCTAAAGACATTCTACACATGCACCATTGAGAGCATCCTGACGGGAAACACCACAGCCTGGTTTGGAAACAGCACCAAACAGGACAGGCAAGCTTTTCAGAGGGTGGTGCGATCTGCACCGAGCACCATCTGCACCGAGCTTTCTGACCTGGAGACCCAACAATGGACTCTTATCTCTGTTGCGGTCAGGGAAACGTTTCCGTTTTCTGAGAGCGAACACAGAGAGAATGAGGAGGAGCTTCTTCCCGCAGGCCATTCGGGCCCTCAACCAGAACACTTAGGATCTGGACATTCTGGACATATCCCCACGCAACATAACACTCTACCTCAGCCGATGTTGCACATGCAAATTTGCACTACTTGTACTTGTATCTTCATCTATACATATATACATCTTACATATATATTTATATACATATTACATTGTAAATACTGTACACTTTAAATTTTTACATAAATCTTTACTTTAAATCCTAAATTTTTTTAACTAAATTTTTCACTTTAAATTTTTACTTTTCTTTCTGTAAGACAGTCGTAAAAAGCATTTTTACTGCATGTCGTACTGTGTATGATTTTGTATGTGACAAATACAAATTTGAATTTTTATCTTCCTCAAGCTATTTAATTGCGTTCAAAAAGTGGTGGGCATGTGCCACCCGTCATGCCTGCCGCCACTTTAAAATGCACTGTCAATTATCCCCAGCATTGTTTTCTGGTGCGCGCAATATACAGTGTATTACGGAGATCGTCAGAAGGTCACGTTTATTTATTAAGTTTGTCTTTCAAAAATAAATAAAGAAGTAAATAAATATAAAATAATTGACGACACAAACAGCATAAATATAAAAATGCAAATATTACAAAAGATTAAGCTTGGTAACTGATAATGACTTTAAATGTTGGGTAGTATATTGTCGTGTTTACGTTATGTGAATAACGTGTATATGAAAGGATCTGGATGCACGTGTAATCAGCTTGAACATGAAGCTTTTATTAACACACTGCTCAGCTGTGCAACATGAGTTCTAACTAACTCTTCAGCAAGAGATACACAACCAAACTCTGACTCCTTTGCATTACCAATACTGACAGGTGATATAGCCAATAGGAAAAGACAATACGTTGCCTCTGCCATTTGATTGTCTTATAGCCAAACGTCAGAATACTACATATATAATCTATAGTATTTAATCTAAAATGATTGCAAGAAAGGTTGTGTATGAGTTTTTGGCATTTTATAAATTTTGTAATTAAACATCAGACAGTTCTGATTTTTTTAAGCTTAATTGTTAAGCTATCAATATTTAGAGACATTTTCACGTCATCAAATCTATTTTTAATATCTGTATTATTTTAGATTTATTAATGTTATTCAGGTGGTTATTTATGTATTTGTTTGTTTACTTATTCGCTTCATTTATTCGTTATAATCAATTTTATTTTACTTTATTGTTGTAATTATCTTAATTTATACTACCCAATAATTTAATGTAATATTTTCCATTTCTGTTTATGTTATGTTATAGATGTTATAGATGTTATAAATGTTATAGATGTTTTAAATTTAAAAAGTTCTTAAACTGAACTTAAAAGTTCATTTTGACTGGCGGACGACCGCCTTAATGCACAGTATATGCGCACACAGATAAAACGTGTGCATTGCTACCCTGCATTTCGAAGTGGCGGCTGGATTAACCGCAGTTAAATACCGGATATGAAATGACCACAAAAGCACAACAATTATGTACTAAATGTAATTTTTTTTTAAGCGCAAAAAGAACACTTAAGCAAACTCGCAAGCTGTAAATCCCTAACAATATCATAAACAACTACATCAGATGGATTTACAGTTGCTGTCATTAACAACAAAGCACATGAGCGTAAATCACACGATATCTTTGTTCTCGCAGGTGGCTTATCCTACGAGAATAGAGAAGTGAGACGTTTAACCGCATTCATTTCGATCCTCTTCGGATTGCTCCCTTGAGGCGCATTTTAAACAAGCTACTGGTAAGGGGGGTTGGCATGAGAACTATGAGAGGCAACACTGAAATAAGCACCCTTGCATGCTTCTTGTGGATTCAAGAAATGTTATACGTATGTGTATACATATGTATAAACCGGGTATATAAACTGCTTCCACAAACCTACTATTCAGTTGTCATATAACTAGCAAGCAACAACTTTAGGCAATGTTCAGAAAATGCAGTGCGTTTTCTTGTGGTGGCCGTACAAGCAGGGTTTATTGCGGACTGTGATTACGAATTGCTAGATGTTTCCTATGTACATGTTCCTTTTTACCCTTTTTTACCCAAACATGCATCAAGATTCTGTTTGTTATTCATCAAGGACGAAACATCTTAAATAAAAATTGTAATAAAACATAAAACGCATCACATGTGGACTATAGGAAATGTGTGTGGGGGTTTACTTAACCATATACTGGGGACAAATTCGTAAAAATCCGATATATAAAAACAATAGAAGCCTATGAAACGTCCCCATTTAGATAGATAAGTAAACGAGTCATTTAAAAGCTTCACACAGTTAATAAAGAACCGATCATCGCTGACAAACAACAAAATGCAGGTTAGGTTTTAATGGTTTTATCTAAATATTCAATATAATCGAGTATTATTATTGTTGTTGAAAATTATTCCGTTTATGGTTTTAGGAGTCAGGAACTGCTTCAAGCGACTTTATCATATTTTAATATTGAGAGACATGTAGTTTTTGTAAGCCTACCTTCCTGGCATACAACAATACTTAAGAACTATAATTAACTATAAAATAATTAGTGAAGACAAAAACGGCGGTACTGAAAATGTTGAATAAAGTTACTTATCTTGAGATGAACACTTTCCCTTTTACATATATTTAAGTCCATTTAAACCTAAGCTATCGAAGTTGATTCAAAAAGTTAACTAAGCAAAACATAATTTTAATGAACTTACCACCATATATGTTAATGCCCCAAGAAATAGCACCATAAGACAAACTCCCTGAAGCCTGAACCTGCGAACTGAAAATCGAGCTTTAAATAAGTACCTATTTCTGCGTAATCTGACCCGTAAATGGTATACAGTGCGGTTTATAAAGTCATATCAATTTATACTTTAAACAAAAATAAAATTAGTTACTGTAGATGCACAGGTGTTTTTCAAATATACAATGAATTGCAATATAATTAAAAAATAAAATACTGTAAACTATTACTATTATAAACGGTATTCATTTGCTTTCTAAAATGTTAATAAGCTTTTCATTAATAATATTTACCTGAATCAGTTGTAGGTGTAACTAACATGTTTAACTCCGTGTCTTTCTTGTTTTGCCAGTCACACTAACATGTATTATGGTAAAATTTGTAACACAGTTCTGAGGATGGGGTGTGTCCAGAATGCAACCCTGCTACCTGTTTACAATTATTTTAATCTTTTCTAGTCGTAGCTATAGTTTTCGCGTGGCAAAATGTACTGTCTGTTAATAACTGGTCACAGTATATATGATACTTGTATAACATTTTAACATTATGATATAATCATAAATAAATACACCATTTCCCACACACAAAATCAGCCTGTCTGTATGGGCAGTGCAAAAAAATAATCCACTTGAAAACATAGACCTCAATACAATTTAACAAAAATACAAAACAAATACCAGAAACATTTCGGACTTTCTAGACTATTATACTTGTAAGGACCACCCATCTACCCAATGATGGAATCCAACGGTGTGGGTGAAGGTTTCTAACATGTTCTGTCTTTTCTTCTGTCACTTTCATAGAATTGGCCCTGTTGCTCATTTTAATTTGACTCCAATTTAGATTAATAGTGGCTACAATTTAATACTGACCATAATTAGGTTCCTGATTGTCTCATAATTTAATAAATATTATTTTAGATGCTACATACAATTTTCTGTACCATGTGATAGACTAAACCTGAAGGTACTGAGGCTTTACTCCTCCTTGTGTTGAGACATTCCCCACTTAAATTTATGTTGAGGCTTTAGCATAAATTTGAAGCATAAATTGAGGATACTCCATTCTAACTCATGCTGAGGCTTCTCCAGTGAAGCGTAAGTTGAGGCTATTCCATTCTAACTCATGCTGAGGCTTCTCCAGTCTAACTTAAGCTGAGGCTTTCCAGATAAGCGTTAGTTGAGGCTACTCCATTCTAACTCATGCTGAGGCTCCTTCAGTCTAACTTAAGTTGAGGTTTTTTCATTCAAGCATAAGCTACGACATTCTCCCCTTAAACACAAGTCTTCAGTTTGACTATATCATGAACACATATCTGCTGTATAAAATACTTTTACTGACACATTTAGAATGGTCAAATTAACAATTTATTTTATTAATTTATTTTTATTAATTTATTTTACCAGGCATGTCACACTTAAATCAATCAATTATAATCATAACAAAACATGGTTCGAAAACTAAATTACATCACACTGTATGTTGCATATATATATATATATATATATATATATATATATATATATTCAGTAAGCTCCATTGGTTTGAGCTTAGAGGGAGGGAGGAGTAAAAGGGAAAAGGGGAGAACAGATGTGAAATTTTGAGTATCAGTGCCACATGGTGGGAAGAAAGGAAAATGGCCTGGGGAAAAAACATCAAATGGTGTTTTGTTGTTTAATGATATGGTCCTTTAGATAAACCCAACATTGATCACTAGACCAGTTGCTTTACAACTTATTGAGCACATAGCTTGGTTGGCTTTTGAATGATTGAACTAAGTGCTCCCGAGCTAAACAGTGCCCCACATTTTTTGCAGCTAGCCCCAATTGTTAGCCATATGGGTATATCTGAGGCAGTCCCACTAGTTTTTACATTACGTGAACTTAGTTCTGGACAATGATATATCAATCCACGTCATCAAAGTTCATATCAGTCTGCTAGAGTATGCCTGTTCACCCGGTTCATTAGGTTGTGAACATGAGGGAGTGGTACAAATCCATCCGAGTACAATTGAATGCTTTGCCAAATTCTTGTATAAATAAGTGACTCAAATGACCTAAGAATAAGTCATTTAGTTTAAATGTTGCCTTTGTGTAAAGCTTGTTAAATAATTTGGAATATGCCTTTACGAAATGTCACATTTTGCAAAAGAAATAAAACAACCAATAATAAAATATAAAATAAAAAAATCTAAATAGTTTGTTTGTGCTTGTTTTGTTAAATAACCCCGTTCAGCATGCAGTTACTTTGTTTTGCGCCTAAATGTTTCTACAACTCATAATATTCTACATCAATCTTCAAACACAATAATACTACTAATCTGTGTTAGTAATAGGTTAATCATATAGTCTACGATATGATCCAGAATTTGCCCCACCTAAATTTAAAGTCAGGAGCCACTACTGCACACAATTACAAAGAAACTGTATTTTTATAGTGTTTTTAATACCGTTTTTACAAACGAGGATGTCCTCAAAAGGAGGTTTTTACTTACATTTCTACACTGTAAAAAAAAAAAAAAGTGTAATATACGGTAAAATACTGGCAGCTGTGGTTGCCAGAAGTTCACCGTAAAATATATGGTCACAATGTGAAATGCTTTATGGAATACTTTTTGATAACCTGTAAGTTTTACATTTGAGAACTGCTGCTTGTTTACAGTACATTTCTGTGAAATAAAATAGATATATTGTAAACATGTTTACAGTAATTTACTTTTAAAAAAGCAGTTGTAAATGTAGATTTTCTTACAGTAAACTAATGTTAATATAATAAATATACTGTCAAACTAATTACATTCTATTTACGCAACAAACACAATACAACTGTATAGAATATAATAGTATTTTTTTGTAATGTTCAATTTTACAGAAAATTACCGGCAGCTGTGGTTGCCAGAAGTTCACTGCAAAAAATACAGTAAAATACAAAAGGCATTACAGTTGTTTGCCACAGATTTTACAAAAATCAGTCAGGTTATTGGGATTGCTAAATGAACTAATAAATACTGTTTATAGTAAATCAGGGCACAAAACATAATTATTAGATTGTAAAGAAACAGATTCTGCAAACAGGCACTGTTAAAACAGTCTGAGCTGAGTGTACTCACAAAGACGTGTTGATCTTGGAAATAAAATGTGTCCATATAAATTCAGGATAATCAATGATGACATAAACATCAATCAAATAAAAAAATAGGGTTTTGCTGACTTTTGGGTACAAAAGTTCACATTGCAACAATCTCTTGGTCATGTAAGTGCTCTACAACATCAGGAAAACAAGACCTTTCTTGTCACACTCATAACATCAAGGCAGGACTACTGCAATGCCCTCCTAGCTGGCCTTCCAGTCAATGCTACCAAACCGTTGTAAGACGATCTGTCTATTTTTACCTATTGTGTTCCTTCCTAGTGGAACGAGCTGTCAGCCTCCACCTTTTCTTCAAGTAAACAACCTAAAACACATTTCACAGACATATCTAAGATATCTTACACCTGTTGAAGATAAAGGATTGTTATCTGTGTTAGTAATTTAATGTTATGTCTTACACCTGTTTAATACACAAATAAAGAGATACAAAATTAAAGAATGTTTTTGTAATGTATTATGGTAACAGGTGGTATATACCACACAAATAAAGCTGATAATACAGGATATGCTGTTCGTACACAGATAACATGTTTTATGTCATGGTTTATGGTTTCATAACAATCCATTTGAGATACGTTTTCTACATTGCTTGTGAGTGCTGTTAAGGTCGTTAATTACCAAGGAAGTGTTCACCCTTTTAGCATGTTTTACACAAAGTTTAATGTCTACACAGCTGCCAAGCCACAACATGTATTGCATTGCTGTCGTCACATTCCTATCCTCTACATTTACATTTATTTATTTACATATAATAAAAGAGAACATTTAACATTTTGCTCTAAGAACCAACAATCCCAGTCTACAAAGCTACATTTACAAGTGGGGAAAGTTCTGATGCAGAAGACTTTTTTAGGGTTAAGTTAGGGTTAGCTGAGGACTGGAAGTTTTGAGCATCATCCACACATTTTATGCATCATCCCTACTACGTAAAAGACTACCGTACTGAAAAGAACAACAAAAGTCGTCATAGGCGCTGTGCACCCATGGAAATTTGTACATTTTAATTAAAAAATTGCAAAGATGTTAGTGTGATTCTTTTAGAGATACACAAAAACTTGCTTAAGCAATGGGCATGTTAAAATAAGTATTATGGACACAAATTGTTGTGGGTGGAAACTTTTTATTTCATATTTAACCAATATAAAGCATTAAAAAGACTGTTGTGACTGAACACCGTAGCTCCATTGTTTTCTCAAACTGTTGGTAAATTCTCATAACTCTGCCCCACTTCTATAGTAATTGCATGCCGCAAACAGTTTGACAATCCCTGCTTGTTTGCAATGTAAGGGAAAAATAATTTTTTATCATTTACAAACATGCAATAAACAATAGTGATCTGACCTGAATTGTTATTCAAAGATATAGAAAATTGGCTCTCATGCATTTAAGCTTGCAGGCTGTGTTAAATCTCCCAAATGAGTTTAGGAGTATGGAACCTGTCCACAATTTCCCAGTATTCCAAACTAATTCTGCAAGACCACACAAGCCTCTCCTGTAATTCATTTTATACAGTATCACAACAATAAGTAAATATGAAGTGAAATTTTTTAGACAAAATATTTTACTATAATATAATATATATATATATTATATAATATAATATTTTATTTAAATATTAATACTTTGTAGCGTTACTTATACAATAGCAATTGCGGTTTAAATAGTTTAAGTTTTTTTTAATTCTATTTAAATGTAGGCTGTCCTAGTCAAAGGTAAGAAAAGTGTTTTATGAAATGTATGATCTCTGTGGTAGTTCTGTTTTTTTTTCTTTTGGACCCCATTTCCATCAAGCTTAGGGATGGCTTAATTTGGTTCAGTCGTCAGCTTTCCTGCTTTCCTGTCTAGCATTACCAATTTATCCCTTGTGTTCCTCGGTGATTCTCTTTTCATCCTTATTTCTACTGTAAAGTCTGGTTCACTTGACCAGTGCATGCATGCAATTTGCATGATTTGATTGGTTGTGTAGAAATGATGCAATGAACTAATTGGCTATAAGGGACACCGGACTCAACAGAGAAAAGCATTCGAGTATTATGATTTTTTGAGTCACTGCAGCTGTGTACCAATGATGTGCAAAATAAAAATCAACATACCACCAAAGAAAACAACTTTATACAAATTTTTTTCCCAAAAAAACTGGTGAGAACAAAATTAAAGGGTCACAACACCCTAAAACACATTTTTTGAGTTGTTTACAGATATATACATGTTGTACATTGCTGAAAACAGTAATATATGTCACTAAAAATGTTACAAA
>JAZGTJ010005031.1:8803-28773 GCA_036877575.1 Botia almorhae
TGTGTGTGTGTGTGTGTGTGTGTGTGTGTGTGTGTGTGTGTGTGTGTGTGTGTGTGTGTGTGTGTGTGTGTGTGTGTGTGTGTGTGTGTGTGTGTGTGTCAGGTCACGGGCCAGTTGTGCAGGATGCAGGGTCCAAGATCCGCGAGTATATAAACCACCGGAATGCAAGAGAACAGCAGATCCTGAAGGTTCTACAGGAGAACAGTGGAACTGCGTTTACCTCCAGCCAGCTAGTTAACGTGGTGTACAAGGTCTAGTCCTTTTTCTGACTGATCTGTTTAGCTTGATCATGATTAGCTCTTTAATTTTCAACCCAAAGGCATATTGTTTTTTTGTGGTATTTTGTTGGTACTTGTTAAACCTCCAAATTCGTAGAAAAAGCTATAGACTTTAAAAATGTAATTTAAAATTTTTGATTACTATATAGCGTTTTTGGATGAAGTGTTATGAAAAATGATAAAATAATATAATAAAAAAAATGTATAGGAGTCAGTAAAGGAACTAATGTAAGGAACATCAAAGGAACAAATTTGTGAATTGACCATGTTAACATCAAAATATTTTTGGAACAAATAATCAAATTCAAAATTCAAAACTGAAGCATTTTCACTAATGCTGTCAGACTTTTGGATTCCACTGTATGTGAAGATAATTGTATATTAGTTTGCTCAGATGTACACATTTACGGTAAAAAGCCCATTGAAGTCTTGATAATAAAATCAATTTGGAAAATTATAGATTTTTTATAGAAAAGCCGTAGAAACATATAAGATCAATTGAAGCAGAAATTTGTTTGGTTTCTCTTCTTTTGTTGACTGATGAGGGCCCATTCACTCATAAACACCGGTTTGAGTTTTTGTGGCTCGTTGTTTGTTTCCTCAAGTATACATAATTTAATTGTTTTTGTTTGTATTTTGTCTTTATGTTAGGAGACCCCTGAGCACCTGCACAGAGCAGCAGAGATTAACCTGCTGCATCATTTAAAGAAACTTCTCAAGGAAGGAAATATCTGCCAGGGTACATACAGCTGTTTGTGCGTCTGTGCACATGTGATGGTTTGTGTGTGCTGCTGTGGGTTTTTCTGTGTGTGTGTGTTAACATTATTTGTATTCACTTGCAGCTGAAGACTCAAAGGAAAAGAAGTGGAAAAGCAATTTGTGATTTTTCTCCTGGATTCATCTTGATGTAATAAGGATGAATATACCGAGTCTTTGCTGATATTGCTCGGTGAAAAAAGATTTTTGATCTATTGTGTGTTGTGTATTTGTTTACTCGACAGCTTTAACAAAAACATGTTAATTTTGGAATATTCATTTGGTTCAAATGTACACTAGCTGTAGTCTCCCCAATACTTTGGAAGATAATCCAATGTCTTAATGCGCACATTAACTTTTGAAATTGTGTATCTTATAGTAATTAATTTTTAATAGTTCTAATGACACTGACCCTTAATTTTTGGTTTCTGAAAGAGTGAATCACTTTTAAGATATGTATACATTTAATAAATGTAGATTTGATTAAATAAATCATGTTTTAAACAATATGTTTTCAGAAATGTCTCATTTGTTGTTGTTAGTGGTTGATAAAGCCACCAGCGAAGCGTCCGGTATGCTTAAAGCAGTGTGATACTAATAAATGCTTTTAATACATTTCCCACGTATGTTGGGAATAAAAACTCAATTTGTACTAATACTATACATTAAATAAAATTGCGTATTCCAGTCTCAAGAGAACCGTGAACCGGAAGTTAACGTGTATCTATCTGCTGCAGACGGAATGCGCTTTGAGTCAGTACCGCTACGCGAGAATAACGGTCCGTTGTACCCCGGCCGTCCAAGGACACGGATTTTCCATCGCGCTTCGAGGATCTAACGCGACGGTGCGTCGCGTCGTGGCTCGGGGAGCTGCGTGCAACGGCAGGCTATCGATTACCGTTTAACGGAGCCAATGGAAACGATTAATCGGGTACATTTAACGAGGCAGAATGCTCGCGTGTGATGCGGCCGAACGCGCGCGCCGCGCCGCTGCAGTATACGCGCAAAGGCGCGTGAGCGCTCGGCGGAGGGTCGACCGTCGATTTACGTTGTTTTGGTAATAATGTGTCGAATGGAAATAGCAATGATGCAGTAACTGAACGCAAACGCGTGTATTCGTGTGCACTAAGGCATATCTGATTATTAGTATCTGTTAATGTGGCTTTGTTTTGATGAAATGAGCCAGCGCAGCGTGACTGCGTCTCTAACGCTATTATAACGGAACAGCCGGTGTTTCAGCAAGACCGGTGAGGGTATTACCGTTATCCGAGTGCTTTGCGTGTAACGCATGGCACATTTTCCCGGACTTGCGCCACAGAAAGGAAATGCTTTTTTTAAAAAGACATAGATAAGCTGTTGGTTTATCTGAGAGTCTGTTATGTTGTTGCACCAGTCTGCGTGTGTGCACTAAACACTCTCCAGTAAACACTGAATCTCACGTCGCCCGTCAGGATGGCGTCCGGTGCCGGTGGGGAAGCGGGGGGAGGGGGCCTCGCACCCGTGAAACCGTTCCCGTACCCGCGCTTGTGTGAGGAATCTACTCAGGGTTTGAAATCTAAGAGCCTCCCCACGCTCAGCGACAACCAGACTCCCGAACAGCAGGCGGATCAGACTCTGCTGTCGGGCTCGAACAGCTCGCCTCGGTGTGGATCTCCGGCCAGGACAGAGTGTCGTGAGCCAGAGGGTCGCGGGACTGCGGCGCTCTTGACGTTCCGTCTGCCACGGGTCATGGTGAGGCGCTATGTGGACGGGATCCTGTCGGACTCGCGCTGCTTCCTGTTCTGCATGTGCTATCTCACTTTCATTCAGTCACTGATGGTGTCTGGATATCTGAGCAGCGTAATTACCACCATAGGTAACATACCTGATCTTTGACCCTGACCAACATCTGTCCCCTTCTTTCTTCTCTTCAATAATAACCAGATTTTCCATATTGTATTTGTTGTACATCTGTGACTAAATGTCTAAATGTTTGTTTTCTTTTAGAGAAGCGTTACAGCCTGCGGAGCTCAGAGTCGGGTCTCCTGGTCAGCTGTTTCGACATCGGTAGTCTCATCGTTGTGGTTTTCATCAGCTACTTTGGTGGCCGGGGACAAAGGCCTCGCTGGCTGGCCGTAGGGGGCGTGTTCATCGCAGTGGGTGCCGCCCTCTTTTCCCTACCTCACTTCATATCGTCACCTTACCAGCTGGAGGAACTGAACAGTACGGTAGGGGGCGAGGGACTGTGCACCAGTGGGAACGGAAGTGGGCCGGAGAAGCCGACGCTGTCCAGGTGCCAGCGGGACCGCGAGGAGAGTGAGCACGCCCTGTACGTGGTGCTGTTCATCTGCGCTCAGATCCTGGTGGGAATGGGTTCGACTCCCATATACACACTTGGACCAACGTATCTGGATGACAATGTAAAGAAGGAGAACGCATCTCTGTACCTGGGTGAGACTGAGTGTGATTTTTATGTGCGAGTTTTAGTTACCTGACTAAAATTTTCCAAGTATTCATGCAGATGTTTAAAGAAACCTCTCCATATGTAATGATTCAATGAATGTATATAATTAAGTGATTACAATGAACTATTAAGCACAAATAAGCAGCGATGGCAAAAATACAATAATGGAGGGCGTGGCTTGTTTTTTCACTGGGAATTGATTGGGGAAGAATTCTGACAGATAAAGAATGTCAACAATTAACTTTGTGTGTGTGTATGTGTGTGTGTGTAGCTATCATGTATGTAATGGGAGCTCTCGGACCAGCTGTTGGGTATCTGCTGGGGGGGATTCTGATCGGATTCTACGTTGATCCTGGTACCATTGTCAGTATTGACCAGAGTGACCCACGGTTTGTAGGAAACTGGTAAGACTGTCTCTCTCTCCCTCTCTCTCTCTCTCTCTCTCTCTCTCTCTCTCATAATCAGCACTGTATAAGCACGAGAACTCTCTTCATCTCTTCCTCAGGTGGAGTGGCTTTCTTCTGTGTGCTGTGGCAATGCTGTTGGTAATCTTCCCCATGTTTTCCTTTCCCAAAAAACTTCCGCCCCGCCACAAGAAAAGTAAGAGGCGCGGGAAGAAGAGTCCCGGCGATGTGTCCAGTGATGATGAGGTGATGAAGGAAAAGAGCCAGGCGGTCTCGTCCTCCATGGGTTTCGGCAAAAACATCAAAGGTGGAACTTACCATCAGATCGCAAATTTTCCACAGTGATTTAGACTTCATCTACAATTAAGATGCTTTCTAGATCGTTTCTTAAAAAATTTGAATGTTTTTATTGAATAGAAGTTTCCCCACTTCTATTTCTATTCTGAGAAAATGTCCGTATTTCATTTATTAAGTGTAGGAAGTGGCACAAGGTGTTCCTGTATTCCTGCAGCTCAGTGGGTTGAATATTGAGTTAGCAGCACAAAGGTTGTGGGTTCAATACCCAAGGAACACACATACTGATAAAATATATAACTTTAAATGAACTGTGAGTCACTTATATAAATACATGTTATGTTATTTCAAAAGATGGATTGTAATTTTGAACTCAAATTATGAAAATCTGTTTCTGCGTCTCTCTCCAGATTTGCCAAAAGCTGCAGTGCGAATTCTGAGCAACGTGACGTTTTTATTTGTGAGTTTGTCGTATACGGCGGAATGTGCCATCGTCACGGCCTTTATCACTTTCATTCCCAAATTTATTGAGTCGCAATTTGGCGTGCCGGCGTCCAGCGCCAGTATTTACACAGGTAAAAAAACACGTGTTGAAGGTCTGATCCCAGCACTCAGTGTGAGACTCTGTGTTTAATAAACTGTGCTTGTGTTGTAGGTCTGATCATCGTACCCAGTGCAGGTGTGGGTATAGTTCTGGGTGGTTACATCATAAAGAAGCTGAAATTAGGCGCAAGGGAAGCTGCAAAGCTGGCCATGATCTGCAGTGGCGTGTCCCTGCTCTGCTTCTCCACGCTCTTCATTGTGGGCTGTGAGAGCATCAACCTCGGAGGAATCAATATTCCTTACACCACCGGGTAATGGAGAAGAGCTGCCAGACACATAAATATCACTCGCAGGCTCTCCTGAAAACATCAGCTGCATTCAGTGATGGTTGATCTCCCATTTGCAGGCCAACTCTGACTCTATCTCACCGAAACCTGACGGGAAGCTGCAACGTCAACTGCGGCTGCAGGATCCATGAGTATGCGCCTGTCTGCGGCTCGGATGGCATTACCTACTTTAACCCTTGCCTGGCTGGCTGCAGCAGCATTGCCAACCACACCTCAGGAGTGAGTCAACACACACGTGAATCACAATTACAGTGTTTGTGTAGCTTATAGGAACAGTCCGCTCAAAAATTAAAAATTAGCCAATAAATTACTCGCCCTCGATGCTTTTTAGGTGTATATGACTTTCTTCTTTCGGCCGAACAGAATCTGAGTTATATAAAATCATTTCCTGGCTATTCCCAGCTTTAAAATAGCAGTGAATAGTGCCCGAGATTTTGACGCTCCGAAGAGCGCATCCATCCATCATTAAAGTAATCCGTATGACTCAGGTTTGTTGATAAATGTCTTCTAAAGACATTTCTGATTGATAGTTTAGCGTATTTATTGGCTGATACGGTGCGTTTTAATGTAAACATAGTCACCAATATGTAACTGTATATGACTGTACGCTGCTTTGGATAAAAGTGTCTGCCAAATGCATAAATGTAAAAGGAACTACAACTTAATACTGCTAAATCTCTGTCTATCCCTATTTTCCAAATGAGTGCTAGGCTGTGACATCATCAAGTCATTTCCCAGCATGCTTTTGGCCTGAGAGTATACAGGTCAGCATGAATGTGCTCATGAGATGCGTCTCTCCCACTCAGATCAGAAACTATTCGGACTGCGCGTGTGTTCAGAGCAGACAGGTGATCACGCCACCAGGGGGAAACCACGAGCTGCAGGTGGTGATCGTGAAGACGTACCTGAACGAGAACGGCTACGCGCTGGCGGGAAAGTGCGAACGCACCTGCGGAACGCTCATAACCTTCCTCATCTTCCTCTTCATCGTCACTCTCATAACCGCCTGTGCCCAGCCGTCCGTCATTATCGTTACACTCAGGTCCGCCTCTCTCCGTGTTTTGGGCAATCGTCTCTCTTTGTTTATCTTGTCCTGCTGATGTTTTGTCTGTTCTGCTGCGCAGGTCAGTGGAGGAGGAGGACCGGCCTTTCGCTTTAGGAATGCAGTTTGTTCTTCTCAGGACTCTCGGTAAGACTGGCTGGATTTGACAGAATTCGGTCTTTATTTAGGAAAGGTGAAAGAACAGATAAAAGAAGGAGATAAAAGCGCTTAAAAGATTCGATCCTTGACAACTGCGACGACTGCGATTTGATTTCTACTTCTGTGACAAATTGCTTGTCACTGGAAACTGTATTATGTATTAAGCTTCACTGCATAACTCAGCCCTCAAATTTGATGCTATGAGTAAACCAAGTAGCTTGTTAAGGGGAAGTGTGATGTCAGTAGAAGTGATTGGACATGATTTCACTTAGTAGATTTTCACTTGGCAAAAATATCCCATACACTTACATTTAAGGAGAGACCCAAAGCATATCTGAGGACTAGTATGGGATAGAGACTCGAAGGTGGGTTCTTTCGACATGGCCACCCATAACACCTTCGCAACCACACCGCAGTTGCCTAGCAACCACCCATAACACCTTATCATATTGGTGGTGATTTCTGCATAGTTGCTTACCTTAGAACTATAATGAGTGCGCTGCTGAGCGAAATCAGAACAATTTTCAATACAAAAAAATACAAATATACAAGTCTAACAAATGTTTCTGTCCCTCTCCAGCTTACATCCCCACTCCTATTTATTTTGGAGCTGTGATTGACACCACCTGCATGCTGTGGCAGCAGGACTGTGGTTTCCATGGATCCTGCTGGGAGTACGATGTCACTTCCCTTCGATTTGTTTACTTTGGGTTGGCGGCGAGCCTGAAGTTCCTGGGCTTCCTCTTCATCTTCCTCACCTGGTATTCTCTGAAGCGCCGTGAGGAACAGACGCTCACACACACGCACACACACACACTTTCTCCCCTGGACACAGTGAGCCACCTCATCTGCCACGCTGGAGGTCACAAAGGTCACGCCCGCACACGCTCCTGTCCCGTCTTCCTGCCACGCCCACCCGAACACCCCCACGCTGCCATGCCAACTGGACCCGCCCTTAGCCGCGGTAACAGTTGCCCCGGCAATGGTCTGAAAGCAATAACTCCACCGATAAGATCTCTTGAAAAAGTGGGGGTCTGAGAGGAGTGGAACCATGCGCACATGCAACCGGACACGCACAAATGTACACGCATACGCTTGCATGCAGTCTCATACATTACACAGAGAGTAGAGTTGAACATACCACATTGCTTATAGCCATTGCGGGTGCCTTTTTTTAAACGCAGACACTTCAAACAAATATCAACACACCAAGTTCGTAAGGCACTGATTAGTAATAAACCTTTGTTTGACACTATACCTCAGCAGGACATATACCTCTCATCGTCGTCATATACAAATGCACAGAGAACCAGTCATCTCCCAGTACCTATCGTGTTGGTTGCGCGCACGCTCACCTACTAACATAGTTACATGCGTATTCATTCTTGTATTCGTTTTAAAAACAGCAAAAGGGAAAGAGACTGCAGACTTACTATGCAAACTCCTCCCATAGCACTGACACCACTCACATAAGCCCCTCCCACTCACTTTCCTACAGCGCTGACTGTCAAACCGTGTTAGCCCCTCCCAAACTGTAAACTCCTCCCACAGCACTGCCTTCACCCAATATATATCTCACCCCAAACTGTAAATTTTTCCATGTCACTAATACCACCTATGCCCTCCCACATTGCTAACTCCTCCCACATTGTTAACTCCCACATTGCTAACTCCTCCCATATTGTTAACTCCTCCCACAGCACGAACTCCACACCATATTATCATAATAGTTAGAAACTCACTTATATTGACGAGAGGTGAAACCTGTCACCATCTTTTTGCTCTGGTCCTCATTTGTGCCAGTTATTTTACAGTTGTTTTCACTTGTGTGGTGCGTTCAGCTTTTAGACTTTTTAACCTTTTTCTCTGACGTTTAATCGGAAAATGAGTGTCGTTTGCAAGAGCCGGTGTTGAGCGCATCTGTTAAGATAAACTTTGTGTCGTTTATGTCATTCCCTTTGACTTTTGTTCATCATATCAGTATTCATGATGTCCCTTTCTCCTGGTCTTAATTGCATCCGATTTCAGTGGTCTGTGTAAATGACGTGTACACATAAAACACGCATCACGCAGGAGCAACATCTCATACAAACGTCATGTACAGTATATGTTTAAAAACACACTTTCACACGCATTTCTGGAGTTCCGCTAAGTCGACACAGTATTGGTGGTGTTTGACAGTAACAGGGTGGTAACTGTTAAATGTGTGACCAGCGTTTAACACAAATCGGTGTCACTCCTGATGGTGGCGAGACTTCAGTAGAAATGGAGTGTATCTCATCTCCCTCTTCCTCACCCGCTCCTTTCTTATTGTGCTACATTTGTGAACAGAAGATGCATTCGTAAAATTATTTATTTTAAGTTCTGTTTGATGATCGGAAGCAAACCTGTAGAAATTCTTTACTAACTGTTTTGGTTTACATGTACATAAATGATTTGTGTCAATAAAATGTTTAAATAAAATTGTTTCTGTTTCAAGTAAAATCGATACTGTGTGATGTATATCATGTATATCTATACCCATAAATCTGTTTTCTATCATTAAACCCACAGCACTTTGATTTTAAGTAATGTTTGATTGAAAAGCTTTCTTTAAAATAAGAGCCACTACAGGGATCTCCAAATATATCACGTTAGATTTCTCAATCACACTATAATAGTTATTATTAACTTGCATTACTACATAATACAAATGTATGATTATTTCTCATGCCATTAAAGCATATTGGCACAAATTAAACTAGAATCAATGTTCAAAATGGTTCTCCTAACCTTTACCCTGATTCACAACGCTAAGCTTCTAATAATGATTTACAGTTCGAACTGTATTCAAATCGGTCTGATTTCCTTCCCAAAAGATAGATACAGTTAATATACACAGTTTGCACAAAAAAATACATGCAGAAAATGTACAGAGTTCGCACAAGGAGTATATACAATAATGTACAGATTATACACGATACACAGTGATGATGCCCAGGATAAGAGTAATATACAGTTGCAGGTGTATATTAGGATTGGTAAGTGGGTGGTGGCAGAGTTAATGCTGTGTTAAAGGGCTGTGCATGCTACATTAGAGTGCCATTATTGAATTGTGATAGCTGAGTGCACTATGGCTTAGGATGGAGTGGGGTTATGCAGGCATATCAGTTCTTCAACATACGTGAAGTACCTGCAGTTTTACGCTTTAAACGGAGCTGGCGATAGAGAGGCACACATTGCAGCTTGTTTCCGTCATGCATTTTCCATGGGCAATGGTAAACACTTCAGATCTAATGCAGTAACATGTTTACATGTGTATACACGGCTTACGTGTTAAACGTGTGTTTGGGGTTACACAGTTAACTATAACTCCTCGCATTATTGAATGGATGTTTGTTTACCACGACAAACACATTTTGTTGACCGCATACACCTGCAGAGTCGCAGCTCCTCCGTCCAGTTGGCGGCGCTGTGCTCACGTCAGCGCGTTGTCGTGCGCGTGTCTCATCGTTCACGCGTCCGTGGCGTGTTCCGGTCCTTCCGCGTGCTGTGTGGCGAAGAAGTGAGTGCCGTGATCATGGCTCTCTACAACTTCAAAAAGATTATGGTGGTTCCCACCGCTAAGGTGAGATATTTACTGTGTGTTTTGCCTCGCGTATGGGGGATTAAATGTGACGTAACGAAACTGTTAGATTCCGTTAATAACGGAGTCTGACAGCACGTGACTCGTGCAGCACACGTGCGTTCGGTGTCCTTTTAATTCTCGACCTGCAGTTTTTTTGCTGATAATATTATACGATAGTCTTATTATTATGTTTAGAGGCCGATAAGCAACAATACATATTTAAATGTAAGTGGATATGGTTTAGGTTTTATATAGACACGAGTTTGGCTTAATAATTGTAAATTTCAGGGCCCATGTCGCATATAAACAAGATAAACTCATTTTCAGCTTAGTTATACCTCTTTGCACCCGTGTTTACAATCCGTCAACCCCAAATCTGCGTTTCTAAACGTATCATAATGCTTAAGCCACAAACGTCATACGATCTCTCTTTCTCTGTTTTCTTCACGCAGGACTTCATAGATGTCACTTTATCGAAAACCCAACGAAAGACTCCCACTGTCGTACACAAACATTATCAGATCCACCGAATCAGACATTTCTATATGCGCAAAGTCAAGTTTACGCAGCAGAACTACCACGACCGACTGTCTCAGATCCTCACAGACTTCCCAAAACTGGACGTAAGTGTCGGGCAAACGTCACAACACAACTGATGTTTTTTAATCATTCAGTGTTTGGTAGATTAACTACTTTAACTACTTTCACTGTCACAGGACATTCACCCCTTCTACGCCGATCTGATGAACGTGCTGTATGATAAAGATCATTATAAACTGGCTTTGGGTCAGATCAACATTGCCAAAAACCTGATCGACAAGTGAGTCCATTGCATCAAAAGTGCATCTTCATGCACGTTTGTCCACAAGCATCTTGTGACCTTTACTTTTCTCTAAATACTAATAAACAGTTGTAGTCTGATTATCAGTTTTTATTTTAGTAGTAGTGTGTGACCTGGAGTGTTGGTTCGTACATGATCATCTACATTTCTTATCTGAACCATCTCTGATTAGCTTCCTATAAGCTGTATATTATGTATCTGTGTGTGCATGAGATTCAGTTCACAGTTAAACTGTGTGTGGCTCTGTGTGCAGTGTTGCTAAAGATTATGTGCGTCTGATGAAATACGGAGACTCGCTGTATCGCTGCAAACAGCTGAAACGCGCCGCGCTGGGTCGCATGTGCACCATCCTGAAGAGACAGAAGCAGAGCCTGGAGTATCTGGAACAGGGTGAGTGAGCTTACACACTTTTCCTTCAGTCATTCATCTGTACATATAAACTGATGCATACACATTTAGTCTGTTAGTGCAGCAGGTGAAATCACCCATCAAACATAAACACCACTAACAAGCAGAGCGTTGCATTAGCAGCACAAAAGGTTGTGGGTTCGATTAGTTGTGTAGCCTGAATGCACTACCAGTCGTGTATATGTAATGAACATCACACAAACGTGTGTTTGTTTTCTCGCAGTCCGGCAGCATTTGTCTCGTTTGCCCTCGATTGACCCGAACACCAGAACCCTCCTGCTGTGTGGTTACCCCAACGTCGGCAAGTCCAGCTTCATCAACAAGGTTTGTTGGTGTGTGTGTGTGTGTGTGTGTGCGCGTGTGCGCACGTGCAGGTTTAACATGCAGTGTTGATGGGGTGTGTTTGCAGGTAACCCGTGCTGATGTGGAGGTCCAGCCATACGCCTTCACCACCAAATCTTTGTTTGTGGGTCACATGGACTACAAATACCTGCGCTGGCAGGTGAGTCTGATTAACATTCCTGTTGCAGTGATCTAATATTAAGCCCGATATTGTTCCACAGTACCGTATAACTGGCTCCTGCTGAACTGTCTGTGTGTGTTTGTAGGTTGTTGACACCCCTGGAATTCTGGATCATCCGTTAGAGGAACGGAACACTATAGAAATGCAGGCCATCACCGCTCTGGCTCACCTGCGTGCCGCTGTGCTTTACGTCATGGATCTGTCTGAGCAGTGCGGACACACGCTTGCCCAGCAGTTGGAGCTTTTCAACAATATACGTCCACTGTTTGCCAACAAGGTAGTTCAATCCCAGCTTATACAGTTAAACAACGTGCAGCCGTTGCTAGGCGACAGTTAGCAATGATGATTGTTTGCGTGTCATGCAGCCTCTGATCGTGATGGCTAATAAGTGTGATGTGAAGAAGATCAGTGAGCTCTCTGAAGAGAATCAGGTACGTGTCATTCGTCTTAAACGTTTCTTTCATGGTCTGGATCTGCATTTCTTGCGACCACAAGTGGGTTTTATTTGGTTTTATTTCCAAAGATCTCTGCATAGATTTGTACTACGCATGTGACACTTAGCGTTTCTGTGTGTAGAAAATCATCGCAGATCTCATTGCTGAGGGCATCACGGTGATTGAAACGAGCTCGCTGACAGAAGAGGGAGTGATGCAGGTGAAGACTGAGGTAAGACCAGCCAATCATCTTCAGCCTCTAACGCACTCACTAAAATCAGCTTCATGCATCGGCTGTAAGTGCCGTGGTGCTACAAGCAATGAAGGCTGCTGGTCTGATGCAGTATCACAGAAGTCTTGAAAACACGAGGTGTTTCATGTCCAGGCATGTGATCTGCTCCTGGCTCACCGTGTGGACACCAAGATGAAGGGCAAGAAGGTCCATGATGTTCTGAACAGACTTCACCTGGCAATACCCACCAAGAGAGATGAGAAGGTACACACACCCACTAGGAGAGACAAGAACATATAGACAACTGTCAGCTTGCACACTCTTCAAAGCATGTTTCATAACGGATCGCAGGAGTGTGTGTGAGTTGTTGATTTGTTTTCATGGAACAGGAAAGGCCTCCGTTTATTCCAGAGGGAGCACAGCTCCGCAAGAAGGCGATGGAGACGGATGCTCCCAAACGCAAATTGGAGCGAGACCTGGAGATGGAGCTGGGAGATGATTACACATTAGACCTACAGAGTAAGACACACACACAAACACACACACACAGACAGTGGTGGAAACAGGTGAGGTTTGCTGGGTGGACCCTAGCTGGTGACACGTTTAAAACACAGGTGCAGAAAATCTCACTCTATGTATGAAGTTTGTAAAACATGAAAATTCTACGTTTTGAACTCTGTCTCCCTCTTTGAAATTCGCTCCCTGGACCTCCAGTTTCCTCCATTTCCAGATCTGTGAGCACATCCGTGTACATACGCTAACATATGCATGTTCTGATCCCGTCTAAAATAATGTGTGTGTGTGTTTAGAATACTGGGATCTGATTAATCCAGAGGAGAAGCATGATAAGGTTCCTGAGATTTGGGAGGGACACAATGTTGCCGACTTCATCGACCCAGAGGTCATGAAGGTACGAAACGCTTCAACTTTACTATCATGTCTGTTTTGTTCTGATTTATTCCACAGTTGTCTTTGATCAATGATGTCATTTTCCAGTTTTTTCTTCTGCGCTAACATGTTTTCTGTAAAGTTTCAAATGTGAAACAACAATGAAATTGAACGTGTTATTTCAGAGACTGGAGGACTTGGAGCGGGAGGAGGAACTGCGCGAGCAGGCCGGAGAATACGACTCTGATGAAGAGAGCGAGGATGAGGAGATGAAGGAGATTCGGCAGCTGGCCAGTCAGATTCGAGAGAAACGGAAACTGAAAATTCTCGCGTCCAAAGAGAAAGACACGCAAGGACCCAGAATTCCCCGCACGGCCAAGAAGGTCAGTAGCTGCTTGTTTAAAATTATAGCAAATACTTTTACCCTGGATGGTAGCCATGACTCCCAAGTTATTAAGAGAAAGCATTTTTTAAAGCATTTTAACATTTTTTTATCAAATAGGGCTTTTAATTTGATGATTTTAAAATGATTTTTGATGAGCATTTTGCCATTTGGTTAAAACATGGTTTGATTTCATTTGTGTATGTGGATGCAGGTGGAAAGAGCAACTCTGGAGAAGGAGATGTCTGATCTGGGTTTGGACATGACCGATAAGGATGATGTATGTACAAGCACCATGTTGTTAACATAACGGTGCGTTTCATGTCCGTTGAGCTTGTCTGTTAATCTTTTGTCCCTGTAGAGTCACTACGCGCGCAGGTCTCGCTCTTTGGTGCGGAAGAGGAAGAGGGAAGTGTCTGCCCCACCAACCTCACGCACCCGCAGTCAGAGTGCCTCAAGACCTCCAAGGGACCAATCAGGAATCAGAGATGCCAAGGTAATGCCCACAGTTTACCTATAGCAGTCTTCTTATCTTCAGTCTTTTTAGATGTCTGACATAAACCCTAAAGACATGTATGAAATACAGATTAAGAGGTCGTATGTCTGGTTATATAGCAGGTGCTGGAAAGATAACTTTTACTAGTTCTCAAATAAGCCTGGTCATGAGACTCTGTATTTTTGTCTAGATGTTGAAGAAGGTGAAGACCATGATGAAGAGCTCACAGAAGGGGATGAACAGGCAGGGCAGGAAAGGTGAATCTGACCGACATGTGTTTGACCTTAAACCTAAACATCTCCTTGCTGGAAAGAGGAAATCTGGCAGCACCAGCCGCAGATAGATGAGCCCTTGCTCATTCATCATGTCTGTCTGATGTACCTGACCTTAAACCTTCATTAATAAATATTTGTTATATTCTGTATTTGAATCATTCTTTCGCATGCAGACTGTAACAGTGAAAGAACGTTTAGTTATTGTAATGTATGTAATCATCGTAAGTCTCCGATTTCATGCTGGAACAACTGTGTGGGTAATGACATTTTAAAAACCTGATCTGAGAACAGATTTATGAGACATACAGTTGTTTTGCAAGTGAGTATAATGTGTGCAGAGGGAGTTAAATAAACCATTCAATTCAACCTTTGTGTGTGAAATTGACTCCTTAATTTGAATCAAATCGCTCTTGGCTCACTTGCCCGCTTTCTGTGAGACAATGTGGCAACAATCTTCTATTATCTGTTTTTAATAAAGCAATGCATGATTTTCTACCATCCCAAACATGTGGTTTAGTGTTAATTCACACTTAGTGTTAATTCAATAGTTGACAGTTTTCTTTCAATTACTGCGTGTGAAAGTTGACATCAGACATTATCACAGAACAAAATTGCAACTCGTTTATTTAATATTACACGTCCGTACCACAGGGACTTTTATTTTGACACGACATATAAGCGATACCCCCGGAAACGACGCCAGCCTCCACTATAGCAACCGTCTCAAAGCGTTTTACACCTTTTCGGGCACAAAATCAAAACAACACAGGAACGGCCGACACTTTACACCGGCAACACTTTACGGCCAACATAAGGAACCGTTAGCGTCACCTAAATTCACCCTGACACGCACGCAAATTGCCCGTGGACCTGCAGGCACCGCAAACGCAGAGGAGCGCACAGGATGGCGAACTACCGGGCGTTTCACACCCAGCTCGCGACCATCATGGAGACGCTGACGCGCGCGGCGGTGGCGGAGATCTGCGAGCTCGTGGACGACGGGTACGCCGTCTTGCACATCGAGATCTCGCGCCACCAGAAGGAGAACGAGGAGCTCCGGCGGAAGCTGCAGCTCATAGAGTCCATCGTCGCGGCGCGGGGGTTCGGCGACGACAGCGCGCCGTCGCGAGACGGTCGGTGTGACGGCGGCGCTCGCGAAGCGCCCGGGAGCAGAAAAACATCCGGAGGCGGAGAAGCCACGAGCCGGGGGAGCGCGGTGGAGGTGAGATTGTAAACTGCTTTGCTTCGGTTTTGTTTACAGTGATAAATAAATGGTTGGGAAGCACGTGGAGCGTGTGCGTATTGGTTTGCACTGATGTTTTTGTTTTCCAGTCCCGGGAGTCGCGTGAAGAAGATCTGATTCAAATGCAGATCAAAGAGGAAGGGCTTGAGCAGACACCCCTGGGAGGTGAGAAATGATCAATATTTAAAACGATTTATTTTTCTTTCCTGACTACAGAAAGTTCAGCAATTCTATAATAATTAAATAAGTTAGATGTTAATATATTAACACGTGTATAATAAGAACATGGACAGTTACCAGTAATATCTGATCTTTTATGTCTATCCCTTTCAGACGAATGTGACTTTTGTATGTTCTATGTCTGTTCGCAGCAGATGAAGACGACGACGATGATGATGGCGAAAGCGTCTCCGTGGTGACTCACGACTCTCCTAAACCAGAAGTTTGTGAGATCTTGGGGCAGGACTCCCGCACGCTCCCACACTCCCCTGTACCTGACCCGCACTGTCAGCCACTCCCACACTCCCCCGAGCATGACACGCACTCCCACACGCTAACGTTTGCAGACACACACTCTGGTGCCGATGAGTCCCAGCACTCCAGTATCGATTTGACGGTCTCTGATGATGCTTCCTTCTCCCTGTCACAAACCGCGTCGGAGACGCGCGCGTCCCATCATCATCATCGCGTGTTTCAGGAAGACTTGTGTGCGAAGGCGGACCTGGACCCCGTGTCGGACTGGGCCGCTCACTCTGTCCGTAACACGCTTGCGCACTCGCAGACCTCTCCGCAGAGGGTCGGTGGGTCAGACGCTCTCGGATCCCATAATTCTCCATTGTTTGGTGCACAGCGGCTGGTTGCCCTGGGTAACGTCTCGGGACTGGGTCTCTATGGGCGACTGGGCACTTTGAGGGCAGGTGGAGCCAACAAGAGACACTTCATCTGCTCAATTTGTGGCAAGAGTTTCACCACGTCGCAGAGTTTGGACACGCACATGCGCATTCACACTGGAGAGCGACCGTACCGCTGCGAGCAGTGCGGGAAGCGATTCACTCAGTCTGGCCACCTCACGGCTCACCAGACTGTTCACACTGGAGAGAGACCGTACGAGTGCACACGCTGCGGGAAACGGTTCGCAGGAAAGCAGTACCTGCGCATACACACCAAGAAACACCACCCGGACCTACAAACATTCTCACATATACAAGCACACACACAGCAGGAGAATCTACCCTGATTTAAATACTACAACCTGCTCACCATATTGTGCAGGGCACTGTTTGTTTAATGTTTTTCCTTTTCCATATTTATATTTTGACTTGCTGACTGAAGTGCCGTGCAACTGATTGGGTAGCTGTATGCAGTGGTCCGGTTCTTATTCTGCACATGTTAGCGAGATTCACTGTGTAAACATCATGTAAAAACCTGCCTACGGAAGCCTGTAAGTATGAAACAGCAACATGAGCCAAAACTCCCAGCTGAGGCCATGCACCCGTTCAACAATTACACGTAAAGATGTACTTAATAATGTACAGGATAATGTGTGGTTATGTCAGTTATGAGTTTGTTACGATCTAAATTAGATTATAGGTTCTACATTTATAGTTGCAGTTATAGGAGAAACACTAACTGGGTTTATCTGTGTTTTATTTAACAATAAACATTAATTCAAGAAAAAGGTTGGCGTCTCAAAGTGTCTGTTTAAACAGGGCGTAAAGCGTGTGATGTTTTATTTACTTTTTTTAGGAGACTACACAGACTATTTGAATGTTTATTGGAACTGTATCTACAAATCTACAAATCATTTGCAGTATTAACTTAATACAGTATTGACAGTATAGAACAGCTAGTTCTGGTCCTTGAATCTGATTGGATGTTGCATTTTTACGCAGTTCATATTTTGATGCTCTCTGTTGACTGCTTATGAGTTCAGATACAGATTGATAAGTTGTACTGACAAGTTACTGTGTAAGTATAGGGGTTCTTTTGAAACTACTTTCATTAGTGTCCACAAATGGCAATGTTGCGTTTGTGTTGTTCAATATTACCTTGTTAATAGAAACGTTGTATAAGCACAATCACAGTGTTTTATCAGTGCAGGACTACAGTAGTTAGTACAACAACACACGTGCATTTTTCTTTCATAATCACAAATTTTTATGTCAAGTAAAAGTAAAATTTTGAACAACACAAACAGGAGTTAACCACCTTATGCACACCCAAACCTAGTTAAACAATGTTGATTTTCAATCGCTGTATAAAAAGCAGAGCACATGTTAAAAAAGCACATATTATAATGCTCTGTTTGTATATTTTAGCAGGAATAATTCTGTTCTTACAGAATTCACAATATTATTCTAAATTACGGGAACATTTATGAATACAGCAGCCGGAAGCAGTTTCAACACAACACATATTAGACTATATGTATAGGTTCTAAAATCAATGTTCATGAAAAAAATACCAATATAAAAAATAACAATAATACATTTTTTACAGTGAGATGGTATGTCAGCAATTGAAATAATTTACATGGTCGTCTTTTTTTAAATACATTTTTATTACAATACAAAAGAATACAAAAAGATCCAAAAACACAGGATAACAACAACAAACGTACCTTATTTTCTCTGACTTCATAATTACATGGTCTTATTAAAGATTTTTCTACATGTATAAACTACAACCATTATTGTAACAATCTTTTAGTGTAATATCTGACATTAATATTTATAACTTAATTAATATTAGCATTATTAATTAGAAAATAGGAGACTACGTTGTATTTTACTGCTACTGATTTATCAGCTCAAACCCGTGATATTTCACATTTTATTTGTATATATTATTTGTACAAATCATTTCATCTACACTGTCACATCACACAGTTTCACTGATCCATAAATGTTAAATCCAGGACAGAGAGGCTGAGTGAATGTGGTTTTGACTCTGTGGATGAGGGTCATTGTGTCAGAGATGCTGTAGAAGGACAGAGTTCCTGCTCTGTGATCCACATACACTCCTATTCTAGAAGATCTGGACACTACAGGCAGTTCAGTCTCAATGTTATTGTGATAGAATGAGTAACTGGAATCAGAGCAGATCAAACTCCAAGACTTATTATTATGTCCAAACTCACAGTCAGGACCCCATCCCTTCCTGCTGATGCTCTTATATGACACTGATATACCCACATCACCACTCCACTCAACCTCCCAGTAACAGCGTCCACACACACTCTCTCTACACAACACCTGAAAATGGTAATCAAATCTGTCTGTATTATGATAATATGTCTGGATTTTTCTTTTATAAGTTACCAAACTGTTTCCTTCAGACAGACAAAGGTTTTTGTGTGCAGTGTTTGAATCTAGAATGAACTGATGGAAATCTGAAAAACACAATCAATGTCAAACAGGAAACCTGAATGTCAATCAAAACAGCACATTAGCTTAGCCTTTCATGTTCATCATTGTTCAGCTTTTCTTAAGTGTAATCTGATGGATATTGTACAAGCAACACAATTTGTACATACAAGACAATACTTTTATTTACGATTTATTTACTAATATTCAATACGATCAACAGGCAAAAATATCTTACAAAATGTAGTTGGAATATTGCACATACTGTTCTAATACCGTTTATCTCAGTTTTTAAATTGTATTTAAATCAAATACTGGTCACTTAATAAAACAAACTGTTGAACAAATATGGTTGTTTATCCATATTGATAAATTGGCCTGTACTGCTAGCATTTTCCAGTTATTTACTATTGGTGTGTTATATTATTTTAACTTACATTGTAGGAACTCCTCCCTGCTCTCATATTCCAGCGTGGAGATTATTTTGAAGCGTTTTACTATAAAAACCAACAGAAATATTCAGTGTAAGAACATTTAATCAACGTGCAGGTATTTTAGTGTAGTGCAGGCCAACCCATACTCAGAATGTCTGATGCATTTAACCCTTTCACCTAGTGAACACACACCCAGAGCAGGGGGCAGCACTGTAGGCCATAACTACCCCATTTTTAATACACTGTGTTGTGACATTTTGTTTATGCTTAATTTTCTTCTGATGGTAAATAAACGCTCAACATTTTACCTCTATCAGATATCTTTTCCATTTTCTTTTTGCAGAAATGCTCCAGTTTCTCTCTCAGATGAGACACAGATTTTCCTACATCATCAAAAGAGAGAGAACTGACAGTGATGCTGAGTGAGTCTGTAGATCCAGGAGGAACACAGAGAGACCCGAAACTCTACACATACACAAAGACAAACAACAGAAACATTGAACAGAAAATACAATCTCTGTAAAACATGATCTTCACTTCCTGAAGACCATTGTCCTGTTTTTCAGATCTCTGTTA
>JAZGTJ010005032.1:0-28772 GCA_036877575.1 Botia almorhae
GCATTGTGTTTTCAATTGTTTTGCTGTAGTGTGTAATGATGTGTATAGTGTTTACATTTTTGAAAGCTTCGAGCTGCTCTTTTGGTGTGAAAGTTTGAGTTTTAAAGTGAGAAGGTGTGGTTGTGTTTATGTAGCTTTAGAAAAGGGTGTTGTGTTTAGACATTGGGGAACATGGAGGAAACGTTTGTGAAATGTGTTTTAGCATTTGAGAAAAACTGTAATATGATTGCATCAAGCACCTTTGTATTTGCCAGAAGGCCAGACATGTGTGTCCCACTGTAAAAAGTTTCACTTATGTGTTCTTATGGTCTATTTTAGCTTATGGGAGATTTAAGAACAATATTCTACTAACCTGATGCACTAAAGTCATAAAATGTTCAGATATAACCAAGTAAGAGCTGCCCAGTATCCGATTTCCAATACACACTGGGCAAATTGTTTTGAACATAATTTAGCATTTTTCCCAAAGGTGGGTTGGACCACAACAAAAATGTCAAATAACAACTAGGTAAAAACAGCTTTACAATGGTATGCCTTGAGAGGTCAAATCATATTTTTATATACTGTACATGCAACACGGGTGACGTGCCCCTAATTTTCTGAATAGATTTTCACGAGTTCGCACTAACATGCAATCGCGAAATTTCATAAATGCATATTTGCCGTGCTGTCCGGGGGGAGGGCTCTGAGCTCAGAATTTGGTCCGAACCAAGAGTACTCCCACAATTTTAGACTGAGGTAAGAGTGAGATGATGGGATGGTGGGTGGATGCTGCAAAACTGTCATGGGATAGATGTGAGGGACAGCTATATATACACACCCCTGCGTGATGATTGGTTGGATTACATGACCTTGCTCCTCCTGAACTTTGTTAAATAAACATCATATAGAGTTATTGGTAGAAACAACAGAAACGAAAACAATTCTCTTTAAAAACAGATGCAACCGAATCTTGTGTCTCTATTTAACAAGTTGTCGAATTTGTAGAAATTTGTGCAGCTTGATTTGTATAAAAACAATTGTATTGTAAGTAAAATATAACCCTGTACCCCCATCAGTGGGAAGTAAGCATTGAAGTATATTTTCATCATATAAAAATGAATGAGTTTCATGGCAATTCAATGTAATTCACTATAAAAGCCAAATTATAGTCAACAGGCATGAATTATTGTAAAATTGTATAGGTGTGCTGTTCTAGAGGTTTATCATACTAGGGTTGTCAGGGTCCTGGCTTCCTGTTTGGAGTATCTGTAGATTGTCTTGCCAGGATCCTGACATCCCCGGTGTTCTGTGTCATGTGATGTTTAGATCCTGACTCATCCTAGTCTTGGTTCTGGTTTCTTGGAGTCAGGATCTAGACACACGCTCTGGGTCTTTGTTTTCTGTGGAAGCACATGGCTTCTTTTTGTTTAAATTTGCTATGTGCTCTCCGGTCACGTGTCTTGACCTCGCCCCCTTGTGGGATCCATATGCAACAGTTTAATATGTAGAATAAACAATAGACAGGCAATGGTCAAACAACGGCAAACAGAGCAATGGAGACAAGACAAAAACAATGGGCAGACAGCAAAGTTTTAAAAACGGTAAACAGTCCAGTTGGCAACGGCTTATCAGTCCAGGGAAACGCTCTGAAATGTTGCTCATGGCAAAACAAGACATTGCACTGACCTTCTACAATTTCTTGTTTTGGGCCTGGGCTTTATATGGGCCTGGGCTTTATAGTGCAGGTAATTGAGACCAGGTGGCAAACAGGAAGCTCATCAGTCCAGGATACGGGGCTAATGGGAAATGTAGTTCTAGATAGCGGTTAGTATTTTGGCGAGGGTTCCCACTGGCGGCCAGCAGGGGGAACCTCCTCCGTAACAGGCGCCCCCCCCCCCACGAGCGGATCCTGACGCGAGGAGGAAATCAATGCCGGGGTCTACCTCTGGGACGAGGGGCTGATCTCTTGGGATGAGTACGGTCCAGGGAGTCCCCGGCGTTAACCCAAGAACGTTCCTCTGGGCTGTACCCCTCCCAATCCACCAGATACTGGATTCTACCGCCCCGGCGTCTGGAGTCAAGGAGTTGCTCCACTCGCTAAGCCTCCTCGCCATCGACCAAGATGGGGGGAGCCTGTTCTCGGAGGGCCCCCTTCGGACCTTCAACCAGTGCACCAGCGGGCTTCAGCAGAGACACATGGAAAGTAGGAGAGATACGGTAAGTGTTAGGTAATGCAAGACAAGCCAAAACAGGAGTGATCAGGAGTGACGACGGCAATTGGCCTGCAGGGTTTGACGCCTGACTGTGTAGAGAAGGTGGGTGTGAGCCCTCTCCCGGAGTTTTGGGCATATTTGGCCCACATCAGGTGTCTACTCCTGTCAGCCTGACACTGGTTACAATAGGAATCTGCTAATTTTTTTATTTAGACATTCAGTTTGTCCATTGGCTTGGGGATGGTAACCAGACGTCAGGCTAACGTTAACGCCCAGACCCGTGATGTGAACTGGGGGCCCTGGTCCGACACAATGTTGTTAGGAGACCATAAAATCTAAATACAAAGTTACAAAGTATCTCAGCAGTCTCTAATGTTGTAGGCAACTTGAAAAGAGCAACTAACCGACAGGCCTTGGAGAAACGATCTACAATCATAGAGATGGCAGTGTTGCACTGAAAGTTTGGCAGGTCCGTAATAAAGTGATGTAGGACCAGGGTCTTTAAGGTGTGGGAAGCGGTTGTAATAGGCCAGCAGGTAGCTGTCTGGGCGTTTTTGATACCTGACAAATAAGACAGTGCTGCACAAAGGTTATGGTATCACTTGGGCCACCAGCAGGTTGGGCCACCAGTAGCGATTCCTCAAGAGATGAATGGTGGCCGTGATACCAGGGTGACCTGCACTAGTGTTTTCATGAACCTGAGTGATTACACATTTTCTGAAAGGTTCTGGGACAAATGTAAGGTTTTCGGGACATTCAGGAGGACGTGGCTGTGACTCGATGGCATTTAAGATCTCTGTATGCAAATCCCACTGTACTTGGGCTACTAATAGTTTCTCTGGAAGAATATTCTCTGGGAAAACTGAACTGGGGTTTACCTCGGCTTGACGTGAGAGAGCGTCTGCTTTGGTATTCTTAGTGCCTGGTCTATAGGTGACGGTGAAATAAAATCGAGTGAAAAATAGTGACCACCTCGCTTGCCGGGGGTTTAGGCGTTTGGCAGACCTCAAATATTCTAAATTTTTGTGATCGGTGATCACCGTGAAAGGATGTGCTACCCCTCGAGCCAATGATGCCACTCTTTGAGGGCATTTGATAGCTAACAGTTCCCAAATGCCTACGTCATAATATTGCTTAGTTGGAGACAGCTTATGCGAAAAATAGGTGTGGGGTACATCTTAGGAGGTATACCATGTTGTTATGACAGAATGGTGCCCACGCCTATATTTGAGGCATTGACTTCAACAATAAAAGGTAGTTACGGATCGGGGTGACGCCTGATAGGTGCGTTGGTGAACCGCCCCTCCGGTTGTGTGAATGCCCTTAATGCTGCATCATTCCAAGTCAACCGGCTAGATTGGCGTTTAGTGAGGGAAGTTAAAGGCGAAGCAACTGAGCTGAAATTTCATATAAATCTATGGTATAAATTGGTGAATCCTAAAAATCATTGCAACTCTTTTAATGTTTTGGGGAGTGGCCATTCGGTGACCGCTACCCCTCCTAAATGATAACATAACCCATGAAGGTTGAACTTGTGTGAAACTCCCTTTACATAAAGATTATTCCGAAATAAACTCATAGTGTCCGGTAGCAGTGGAAAAGGCTGTTTTTCACTCGTCTCCCTCACGAATATGTACTAAATTGTAGGCACTTCTCAGGTTCAATTGATTGAAGTACCTAGCGCGACAAAGTTGTTCAAGGGATACAGTGCAAGTGCATAAGTGCATAAGTGCAAGTGGATAGCGGAATTTATTTGTAACCTCGTTGAGGCCACGGTAATCTATACATGGTCTCAGTCCCCCGTCCTTCTTCTTTACAAAGAAGAAACCACGGATGAATGAAACCTTTCGCTAGTTCCTCCTCGATATATTGCTGCATGGCAGCTGATTCGGGTTGTGACAATGGAAAAATACATCCTTTAGAGGATGAATGAGATCAATTGAACAATCTACCTCTTAATGGAAGCCTAGAAGCTACCATCTAGAAGCCTTCCGCTTACTAAAGACATGAGCCAGATCAGAGTATTGGGGAGGGATATTCAAATAGTAGTGAGTGGAATTTCTGGGTTCGTTTTGACTAGACTAGACCGGATTGGAACGATCTTTCATAGGCATGACTGATGACATTTATTACCCCAACGTGTTATCTCCCCCTCACTCCACGAAATGGAGGGTTAATGCGCATGCAGCCAGGGCAGACCCAGAACGATGGTATAATTCGGCGCTGGGATGGCATACAAACATAAATTTTTCCCACTCCCAAAGGCCGACCATCTAACGCCTCCACCTCTAGGTAAGAAGAACATGAGATTAGTGGAATGTTATTAAACTTTTACCGATTTCTGATTAAATGAAATTAGCCGCAGCACCGGAGTCGATCAAGGTAAATGAGTAACATCATATATGGTACATGAATTTAATTACTTTGATTATTTGTGGTAGAAGCTACACTCACCGGAGAAGGTCGAGAGACGGCACGAACGGGACAGGAGGCTCACAGGTGACCAGACTGACCGCAGACTTCCGATTGGAGTTTAGTGTTAAGACCCCAGCGGTACAGCAGTTTCAAAGTATTTTCTACCCAATTTGTGGGGCAGATTCCTTCAGCAGGATGTTCAAAAACTTCCCTGAACTGTTGCAAAAAAGAATCAAAAGTAGGAAAAACTGACCTATCAGCCCTCCAGCCTAGAGCCTTCCCTGTTAGGAGAGAGCAAACAAAAGTGATGCGGCTGCTCTCTGAGGGATATAGAGCAGGTTGTTGGGAAACAAAAAGCGAACACTGCAACAAGTAACCCTTGCACTTCCCTAGATAACCTTTAAACTTATATGGGAATGCTAATCGCGGACTCACTGGGGAAGACATAACAGGTGCAGGGGGTGTTGCAGTCATCGCGGTTGGAGAGAAAAATAATGTTCCCTGAATCGCTCGTACCAGCTCTTCAGTGAGGGTGGTAAATAAGCAAGTTGCTGCTGATGGGTCGAGAGCTGTGATGCCTGAGCTGCTGGATCGGCCAGCAGGGACCGTAACACTACCCCTAAACATCACAAAAACTTGTTGACATTATTAGATTTGAAGTGAAACTTAATCTGGTAGATTTATGAGCCATTGAAGTCTGAAGACCACTTTAAATGACAAGATTTTAATGTTTCAAATGATTGATATTTGTAAGAAAAATTTGTCCCTTAAGTCAGTCCTACACACCCACAAAAACAAAACACATCTTAGACTAGACAGTCCCTCTTTCCCCACCAGCACTTACCTCCTCTGCTGGTTTCCTGTTAAGTTCATCCCTCCATCTCATCTTTTTATCTTCTTCAGCTCCTTCTCTTGGCTGTAGCCTATAGCAAGCAGTCATTAAGTTAATTAGCAGGGAAGAGGGAGTGCAGAGCTTCTTTAATGACTGCAGTTTGTATTAGAGTTCTTCTTTGGCCTCTGTTTCTATACATGGGCCCTGAAAACCTGAACATAATTGAAATGCTGGAGATTTTGCTGAGGATAATGATCGCCTCTCATAACCAGCATGTGCTGCTGTTTTCTGTTTCTCGACCACACATGCTGGAGAGATCAAGTGTAAGGCTTTTATCCTGCACCCATATGTGTGTGTATTGTCATGGGTTTGAGAGAGATTGTGCAGAACATGTTATAAAACAGATGCTTTTTCATGTTTGAATGTGATATTTAAGTAAATAATAGTAATAATGCTGTTATTCAATTGAAACAACTTAAACCCAGATCCGTTTTAAAATCAAAGGTTAGCAGTGCTTGAACATAAATCTTTATGCTGCATATACAGAATAAGAGCAGCCATTTAAACTCTCATTACACATACGTGTCCAAAGGAACATGTCAGAACACATTATTGGTAACCACACACAGGACACATGCAAAGGCTACAGCCCTATTTGCTTGCCTAATAGATGACACATTATTCCAGTTTACCCTTGAGCTGTGGGCAAGATCACAGGCTGACGGAGCACTTTCAGAGAGAGGTCACAAATGCTGTCCTCCTTAGTTATTTACCTGTTTATTTATTTATTAGCATATGTATCAAGTCTATGGCTGCATAAGTGTGTGTGTGTGTTAGTGAGGCTAAATAAACAGGAACGGATAAAATTGCACAATTTAGCAGTATAAGGAAGTGAACAAATTCTTGTATTTCTGAAGTAGACATTGCTTTAAATCTCAGTAAAACATGTCTGTTCACATTTACCCTAACATCAAATAGAAAAGCAAGAAATTATGCTTTCTTTAAAGCGTGGCACAATTCAGAAAAGCAATTCACAGAAATAACATAATTGAACTTTAAGTTAAATTTCTTATTTCTCTCTTTTCATTTTAAGGGAAAGTATGAGCCAGACATGTTCCCCACAGGATGAGATTTACCCGTAAAATTCACCAATAAAAGGCTGTGTAAGACATGACTTTCATTGTTCATCCTTTCTTTCTGTCTCGTACACAAACAGACAGTGAGTGTGACCTGTCTGTGTGTGAAACTGTGGCTCACAATCGACCCCCTGTAGGTTTAATATTCATAAATGCTATTTCAGCAGCTTTGGCCATTAGCAAGGTGCATGGGCACAGTAAATCGATCCCCACTGATAGACATCGGATTCCCCGACCCATATCGATTCCATCCAGCCACGCTCAAGGTCTTCTCCAGTGTTTCTGTACTTCCATTCACACCTCCAGCGCCTAATGACCAAGATTCTATAATCACAGCATAACATTACACTTATTACATTGTTCAGAATTGCATACAATTAAACATGAGTCAACTACACAGTGACTGGTCAAACATTTTAAATAAAACAGTGTTCCCTAAAATAATTTTTTTGTTAACAGCTCAATATTTTACACTGGCCAAGACTATGACTGCCATGTCTATAAACTTTATTTCTTCAGTAAATATTTTGTTTGGTCCAAAGCAGTGTTTTTCAACCGGGGCATAAACAATCTTCCAAGGGTGTTCCAAGATGATTTACATTTGTTTAGAATTAGACAAAACATGCATTAAAATAAGCCAACAGAAAAAATAAAAAAAACTGAAAAAAATTGAGATCATTCGTAATGTTTGGTTAGCTTTTATATCAAAATGTACAAATTTGGTTGTGCCAAGCTCTTGAATATTATATTTGGTAGAAATGGTGAGTGGGTAACCAGAAACCAGTGTTGTTAACAATAGGGCATGGTCTTGAAATCAAAAAGATTGAGATTCACTGGTGTAGAAGTTTTCAAAATAATTAATTGTTAAAATCTTTAAAAGACTATGTGTCGACATTGTGAACAGATTTTGTGTTTGTGTGAGTTGTATATTACAGAGAATGGTCGAAATATGCTTCACCATGAAGCTTGCATGATGTTAATATGATTTATCAGGACGCTAACATGTTTCAACATAATGCTAATATAATTTAACATGATGTAGGATGTTTTATCATGACTTTAACACGACTTAGCATGATGCAAACATGACTTAACATTATGTTAACATGATTGTGCATGATTTTAGCATGACTTAACATTATGCTTGTATGATTAAGCATGACTTAGCATGATTTTGCATTATGCTAACTTGATTTAGCATGATTTATCGTGATGCTAACATGATTTACTATTATAGATATATTAAAATATGGCTTCATGATGTTGTGCAGTTGCTTTAGGGTGCTTTATTTGGTTGCTAGGGCGTGTCTCAATTTGACAGGCCAATACCTAAAGCTCACTGAGTCAAATATGACCAGCCACATGTTTCTACAATGTTCTAATGCTGAGATATGTCTTATTCATTTCATTACATGGTTGCTAGGGTATTGTTAATAGTGTCTAGGGTGAAACTACACTGTAGCTAGTTAACAGGGTAAAACTAATAAACTGATGTTTGATTCACTCTTTATGAGAGTCTTCATGATGTGCTGAGATATGGCTCTAAATGGTTGCTTGGGGTAACTATGAGGTTGTAATGCCACCATTTGTTGCTGCTTGCTAAGCTGAACAATATGAGCCCACCCTCAAGTCTTTATGACATTCTGATGCTAAGCTATGACATCACAAATTTCAGTCCAATGTTAAGTCTACAGAATTTCAGTCCACTGTTTCGTATGCCCAAAGAACACCTTACACCTGATTGATGAATAAAATAGCACACCTCTCCTCAATTAGCTGGTTGATTGGATCCCTCATTGGTGGGTCTATGACAAACGGTGCAGGATGAGTTATGTCCTAAAATTTTGTCCAGAAAAATAAGTATGCAAGAGAGTAATAGTGATGCTTTGCTTCAGAAGCACCACTAATAACTGGGCTAAGCATCTCTAAACACACAACATATCAAACCTTAAAACAGAAGTGCTACAGCAGCAGAAGATCACAAGAGTGCCACTCCTGTCAGTGAAAGACACGAAAATGAAACTACAGTGGGCACAGGCTCATCAAAAGTTGTCTGATCTGCTGAGTCTTAATTTCCGCTGCTGTTGTACTGAATATCATTATGTCGATTATTACCTGCATACTTGTGACCAAATCACCACAATCGTAATATTCAGTACAACAGCGCAATTGCAAGAGCAACTGCTAAATCCTTATTTTCAAACAGAAAGGAAAATCCTGTTTTTGACCTTACAATCCCAGCTAACAGAAACATTCTCAGAACTTTGGGTAACATTCTTTAAAAGTTCTTCCAAAGTTATCAAAAAACGTTCTTAGTACAACCTTTTTAAACATATTATATCATATAAATAAAAAATGTTGTTCTTATTTTACTGTATATATTTTATGTATGTATGTATGCTGCTTTTGCATGTTGTGTAATTCATGTTACTATTGCAAATCCCTTACAGCCCGTCCCATAAGATGTTGTCATCCTTATGTAAGCTGGAATGCATATATTTTGCTCAACAATATTGTGGCTTTATTGGTTCAGTCAGCTCTTTGTTTGTAAACATACTATAGGCCTAGTAAACGTAATTAGTCTTATCCCACACATATTATTTGCAATAATACCATTAACATGTCTGACATTTGTTCTGTGTTTTATTATTATTTTTTGTTTTTTATGTAAAGCTGCTTTGAAGCAATGTAACATTGTAAAAAGTGTATATAAATAAAATTGAATTGAATTATTGGTAGAACATTTTAACAACATTACAAAATAATTTTTTAATTTTTTTAATATCATTCTTAAAACCAAGCAATAATATTAAAAAAAACTCCAAAAACATGTTTCAAAACATTTAAAATAACTTTAAAGTTGCAATCCATAACTTATTTTGGTTAAAACTAAAATAAATTATTGAGCAAGTACGTATATAATAGATCAGTATTTAACACAATCTCCTTACCCTACCCCAATTTGCAGCTGTAGATTTATAAATTTTATTAAATTATATAAATTTTATTAAATTATATAAATTTTATTAAATTTATAATCTAAGCTGACTTTGACTTGTGGTTGCCTCATGTCTGTAAACAGAAAGAAGACTACTAAATAGCGTGTGTGGGTGCTGGAATGGTGGAGTGTTTGTAGCTTGTTCTTATAGCAGTTGTTTAGAATTTAAACTTGTCATTTACAAAAATAACGCAACTTTATGTTTTCAACAGAGATGATGGTAGAGAGGCAAAAGTTACCGATTGCAGCTTTAACATTTTTGCTACTTAATGGAATTAAATTGTAGATTGTAAAACTGTTAGCTGAGATTGCAGTGGATTGTGCCTGTATCGTTCCTTATAAGTATTCTGAAAGCATAGCCATGGGTTTGCTTAAAAAGAAACTGAACTGCTAATTTTTTCATTTTTTGGTTAAACCATCTCTTTAAGACTGGGTTTTCTCTTTATAGGGTCTGGTAAAACTAATATTTGTTTCCAAGCAAATTAAGCCTTTAACTGAACTAAATATGCACTGAATACTGAACTAAATATATAGATTTATAATGTCATATATTAAGCCTAAATTATAAACCACAGTTACAGTTTTAAACATCCTTAATATTCAATCGTTCCTACACATTATACAATCAAATACAGAGATATTCATAGATGCAAAACCATTAATAATTCATGTCCTAAAACAGAGAATAGACACATATAACAGTGATAGATTCTTCAAGAATCCTCTAAAGTGAACCAAATATGAAAAATTTAATCATGCCAGAGAACAAAAATTCATAAGGAAATGTATAAAATCAATATTTTATGCTATACTTACTGCACCTATACTTTATTACAAACCTGTTCAGGAACAAACATTAATAATACATGCCGGTGGGGTGGTGTTGATGGGGGCTGCAGGTACCGAAGTGAACGTCAGAGCTTGCAGTTCAAAAGTAAAACTACTCCATTCATCTTTAAAGCATCTTCCTTTTGTTTTTATTTCTCCAGGACCCATTGAGGTTCTCTTTTAAAACGAAGAGGGTGAGAAAAAACACGCTTTGATAGATGACTGATTTCTTTTGCCAAGTGCCTGTCAACACAAACAGCAATAAAAAAATATAGTCAAAATGTTCCAAACTGGAGTTTTCAAGGTTATGGACCATAGTAATGATTTGAAGACTTGCTTACCACTGCTGAGCTGATCAGGATTGGAACAGGGTGTGTGTGATAGCCTGATAAGAGCGTTTAACCTTATTGGAAGCTAATTTGCAATACCTTTGTTAATACAGCCAAGTCATTTATATGTTTATATGTTTTTCAAAATGTCACACTAATCACAACTGACTAAATTGCAATAATGTCTTCTGCTCTGACCTAAATATTCACATTTCTGAATTACAAACTGTTCTGTTGTGTCTTACACGTTTATGCCTTTGTTTCCATAATGAATATACAGTACAGCACGGGTGTTGAATAATGCTCCTGGAGGGACAGTGTCTTGCAGTTTAGATCAAACCATAATCAAGCTGTATCTGAAAATTACAAACAGGTGTGCTAAGGCTTCATAGGACAGTGGCCCTCTGGGTCCAGCCTTCTGTAAATTACAAGACAAAGTAAGTTACAACTTAAGTAACAACTTGATTTTGACATAAATTGATTTTCATTTTAATAATGAAATAAGTAATTTGATCCCCTATCAATCAGCAAGATTTCTGGCTCCCAGGTGTCTAATGCAGGTAATGAGCTGAGATTAGGAGCACTCTCTTAAAGGGATTCCAAACTCTCCACAACGGCCAAGACCAAAGAGCTGTCCAAGGATGTCAGGGACATAGATTGTAGACCTACAGAAGGCTGGAATGGGCTACAAGACCATTGCCAAACAGCTTGGTGAGAAGGTGACAACAGTTGATGCAATTATTTGCAAATGGAAGAAACACAAAGTAACTGTCAATATCTCTCGGTCTGGGGCTCCATGCAAGATCTCACCTCGTGGAGTTTCTATGAATGGTGAGGAATCAGCCCAACTGTCTTACAGATTGCATTTTGCCAGGATCCTGACACAGTCTGTCAGAGCGCGGGGTCTAGACTGGCGTTCTGGGTGTGCGTTAGGTGTGGAAGCACATGGCTCCGCTGTATTTACATCTGCCATGTGCTCTCCGGTCTTGCGTCATCACCCCGCCTCCTTGTTTCCTTGTTTAGTTGATTTCACGCACTTGTTTGTCATTGTTCCCCGTTTGTATTTATTGCTCTCGTGTCTGCTGTCTTGTGCTGTCACGTTTGTCCCTTCTGACTTGTCTTCGCGACTCATTGTCTGAGCTTGTTGTCTTCGTGACTGATTGTCTTCGCGTCCAATTCATTAGAATTGTCTTGACTCGTTCTCAAGAACTACATGGCAGGATCTTGTAAATGATTTCAAGGCAGCTGGAACCATAGTCACCAAGAAAACAATTGTAAAGGGGTGAAATCCTGCAGCCCCCGCAAAGTCCCCCTGCTTAAGAAAGCACATGTAAAGGTCTGTTTGAAATGTTGTGGTCAGACCAAAATCGAGCTCTTTGGCATCAACTCAACCCGCGGTGTTTGGAGGAAGAGGAATGCTGCCTATGACCCCAAGAACATCATCCCCACTGTCAAACATGGAGGTAAAAACATTATGCTTTGGGTATGTTTTTCTTCTAAGGGGACAGGATAATGTCTACCGCATCAAAGGGACCATGGGTCATGTACTGTCAAATTTTGGGTGAGAACCTCCTTACCTCAGCCAGAGCATTAAAAATGGGTCATGGATGGGTATTCCAGCATGACAATGACCCAAAACACACAGCCAAGGCAACAAAGGAGTGGCTCAAGAAGAAGCACATTAAGGTCCTGAAGTGGCCTAGCCAGTCTCCAGACCTTAATCCCATAGAAAATCTGTGGAGGGAGCTGAAGATTCTAGCTTCCAAATGTCAGCCTCAAAACCTTAATGACTTAAAGAGGATCTTCAAAGAGGAGTGGGACAAAATCCCTCCTGAGATGTGTGCAAACCTGGTGGCAAACTACAAGAAACATCTGACTGTTCTGACTCTGTGATTTCACTCCTTTAATTTATAACTTTTTTTAAAAGTGTTTTTCTGATTTTTTTGTTGTTATTCTGTCTCTCACTGTTAAAATAAACCCTTCCATTAAAATTATAGACTGATCATGATATAGACTTTGTCAGTGGGCAAACGTACAAAATCAGCAGGGGATCAAATAATTTTTTTACCTTACTGTATTTGTTTTTACATGCTGTTTAAAGAAGGGGAAATCTGAAATAGTTGATAACACATCTGTGATCTGTAGGCATGTGTTCTGATGATGAGACAGGAGGCCAAGAGTACCAAAGACTTTCTGTCAACAAGCTAAGAATCCAGATCTGAGAAAGTATTGCAATGTACATCTGATATGAGTGTTTTTTAAAAATATTCCATTTTTGAGCAATTCAGATCTTAAAAATTAAACTACTTTAAATTGTTTAATCTGTTTAAACATTTATCATACCATGGATGATCATATGATCATGGTTTTATTCAAAGTTCAAGTGTTCTAATGTGTGATGTGAATTGTTTTGATCTTGTGCAATGGTGTTGACTTGATGGCAGTGTCACAGTTTGGCACAACCACTTTACATTACATCCTAATTTTGATGCTGGGATAGACTCCAGCCCTCTGTGACCCTGCAGTGGACATGCAGGTTTGGAGAATGGGTACAAAAAACCCTTTAGTTTTCAACCCTGTTCTTTTACCAGGCATTAAATTCCTGAAAAATCATGATAATTTACTGTAGTATATCCATTCAGTCCCCCCGTTGTTCTCATTGGACTGTAAAGTAAGCACTGCAATGTCTGTGTAACAAATGTTTTTTCTGTTAAAACAGACCCCAGCTCCTCCCTTCTTTTTAACCTGTTGTTTTCAAGTGGATAAGTTTAATACAAGCGTAGACTTTAAAAGCTTGTGAATGGTGTATTTTCATGAGGCAAAGATGTCCCCCTGGATACCAGTGCTCAGTGGCAAGGACCAGAGTCTGATTTAATCGGACAGCTTCTCCCTTGGTACCTGTCCCACTGGAGGAGTGAAGAATAGAGGGATGCTGAGACTAACCGTCTGGACATACGGTGGGAATCAGTCCCTGCTAAAGCAAGACCTCCAAAGTCAATGAAAACAGTGGGGTTCACTGATATCATGGAAAGCAGGATTTTTTTGTTCCTATCCAGTCCATAGCATCATAACCAATTCTAATCAGTTTTATTTCTGTACTGTGTTGTCCAATACAATCTAAGCAGCTTTACAAAAAACATTTGGTCAGTACAGTTACAGATAACTGTTACAGTTTTATGTACATCTCAGAGATGAGAACATTACCGTATTACTGCCTACATTTACATATCAATGCCTTGAGGCACCCTGATGAATGTCAGCGTGGTGCATTGTAGCACACTAATATACAGAAGTTAGCCAATTACACTAATAATTAACATATAGAAGTCTTAAATATAAAAACAGTAGCAGACAGTGAATGTATAGGTCGATAAGAGGTCACACAAAGATATACTTTGTCTTTTTTGTGTTTAAGTTACTGTTTCCCTTTTCTGATTATGAAAATGGTTAGGATTTACTGTTTTTGGTTCTACAACCAAAATTATACAACCACAGTTATCATGTCTGTGTAAACTACAAAATTACAAATTTGTAAAAACTGTGACATTATCCACACGCATATTACATATGCTTACATATAGTCATATTACATATAGTTTATCTTTTGACATCACCAGCTACTGGCCTGACATGCATAATAAAGCGGTTTTAGACAACGGTTTTGTGTGAATGGAGATCCTTTTGACAACGTTGTTGTCTGTACATGTGTAAACAAACCCCGTTCACCATTTTTACCCAAGCCCATCCCTACCCCTACAAAAAAATCCTCACACATGAATATGAGAGAGTTGCACTGGGTGTAACATCATAATAAGTGGCTGTAATTAATTCAGTCTTTCTCAGAAATTCAGTGACATCATTGTGTGTCTCAGGCTGTCTAAATGTGTTGGGAATCTGTAAATAGGACTATGAGTAATAAATTAATCATTTTATACCTTGTGAATCTGATTCAATGGCCCATGCTTAAATAGTCATAAAATCTCCATAATGCCCCTGGTCTGAACAGCCCTCTCTCTCACACACAAACAACACACCAATAGGAGGAAAGTACTGTCTTTTATTAGCTTGTGTCAGGATGTAAGACAAATGTTTTTAAGTCTATGGTTCATAAATAAATCTTAATCTGTCTTATTCCTTGTTGGCATATGTGTATTTTCTTGGTTATAGAGTACATTCTGAAAGTATTCAGGCCACCTTCACTTTTTCAATGTTGTTATGTTGCAGCCTGACACTACAAACCTTTATACTGGCTGCATGGTACATTTCTGGGGAAGTCTACAAAAAAATTCAGCTGCACTGAAGGTTCCCAAGAGCACAGTGGACTCCATAATTCTCAGATAAAAGATGTTTGGCACAACCAGGACTCTTTCAAGAGCTGGTTGCTCGGCCAAACTGATCAATTGGGAAAGAAAGGTCTTGGTAAGAGAAGTGACCAAGAACCCAATGGTCATTAAGATCCTGTGTGGAGATGGGACAAAGTTCCAGAAGGATAACTCATCTTGTCATGGTTCCGGTTCTCGTTTTAGAGTCGGAGTCTAAACTCACGCTTTGGGTGTGCGTTCTATGTGGAAGCACATGGCTCTGCTTTGTTTACTTCTGCCATGTGCTCTCCGGTCCCACGTCATCACCCCGCCCTCTTGTTTCCTTGTTCAGTTTGATTACGCTGGTTTGTTCTCTCTCTCTCTCTCTCTCTCTTGTTCTCTCCCCGTGTTTTCAAACCTTTGTAGTCTGTTCCCGAGTGCTGTCAGTTTGCCCCTTGACCATAGGTCTATTCATTGGTTGTTTCGTGTCCCTCTTGGGTTTGTTGTTGTCCATGTTTCCTGTTCGTTGTTTAGTTAAAGTAATTTCCGCCTTGGTTTATTTTGATTACTTTGGTTGTGATTTTTTTTGTGTGAATTGGCACTTTGATTATATTTGTTTATTTATATTTTGTATTGTTTACTACCTTTTGTTCCTCGTTCTCACCCCTTGTGGAAGCTTTAAGCTTGAAAGCACATGCAGTATATCAGTTCCAGAAACTTCCAGGGCTAATCCTGACTAGTTTAATTTACCATTAAACTTCTGAAAATGGATTCTAATAGTTTGTGGTACTACTTTCTGGTTTCGTTTCACAGTCAATTATGTTAATTCATTGTCTATATAGCATGCAAATATTTCTTCTGCTGGCAGTGATCCTCTCTTCCGAGACCCAGTTTGAGTTCAAACAAGGTGAAGCATTCTGTCTGAAACCAGTAACACAGTTTGCCATCTATTAAAATCAATTGTTACTTGAACAATGCTGCATGTGAGCTCAAACATTACATTCTTAAGCCTAAAGTAAAATTACTTTTACATGTACAGTTTTTTTATGACAGTTTTTAAAGATAAAGTATATCATTTTACCCCCAATAGCAGGGTTTTACATTGTAAAAGTAACAGGTAAAAGAAAATGTTTGTGCCTACATCTGTTCATATTTAAACAAGATGTAGTGTGTAATATTACAAGTGTAGATTTATAGGGCAATCAGTACAGCTTTTTGTATTGTTGTATGATGTTGTTATTGTAATGCATTGTGATTGTTTTATAACTATGACAGCTTGGACACATTTCCACGTAAATGGACAATGAAGTATACCTCTACCTCTCTACCTCTAGTGTAACTCATTTCCAAGCTTGTTCACAACCTTGCGTTTAATTTAAACAGTCATATGCTTTATGCCATTTTTCCTCTGTTCTGGCCTTGTGGTAAGATGCACTTAACCTACAGCATGATGGGAAAGCAGTAATTTGATACTTATACAACTATCTGATGTAACCCTTATTATTAAACACAGAAACTGCTGACCTGTTGTTCATTATCATTAGGGTCTTTTTTCAACTTACAAGTTTTAATGCTGTTCCCATGAGAAATGTCTAGCTCACCCTGATGGAAAAAAAAAACAGGGAGGGAACAACATGTGTCAATGTTGTTACACTGGGGGTGTGGCCTTGGGAGACCAATCATTGCTTCTTATCAGAAAACTTCAATGAGAATTAGTCTTAAAAATAAAGTGAGAATTGGCAAGTGGGATTTGCATGCCAATCTCTGACCACTCATTCAGGTTTATGCTGAGGAGCTGAGAGGTGCCTGGCTGTCAGCGGCCAGTTCAGCACAGTGGCAGAAAGGAGACAATGTCTCATTCCCTCCATCAGGGAATGAAGGTTACATTTGTAACCAAGACATTCCCTTTCTATCATTCACTCAATGTTGTGTTGATGACACTAAGGGTTTCAATACTAAACACCACAACTGCTAAACTGCATTATGGACTCCAGTGGCATCCACAATCCAATGAGTCTCTGTTTGCAGACATTCTTCCCTTTCTGCTGACCTCCAAAGCAGACAAAGAGCTGCTCTTACCATCCTGAACATTCGATCAGAATTTTGTAAAACAGAACAGCAAAAAATAGCATTGTTGTTTTGCTCAGAACTAGGTAACCAGCTATAGTAGTAGTTCCATCAAGACAATCAAGAACAAAAGAACACAAAGTTTGAACTAAACCTCTTTGACTTTTTTGTATGTTTTTATAATCTGGGTTTAGTTTGTGATCAGATCTCTTTCACAGGCCTGTCAATACAGTTGAAATATTTAAATCTGCACCTGAGTTAATTGGATATTTAATTGACCATCTGCAGACAGGTGATGGAATCCTTTGACAGTACTTTGATTGATCAGGGGTGGATTTAGCAAAGCAGTTAACAGGGAAATGTAAGACTGCTGGGGTCAGGACTCAAGATTCTGTAGAGTTGAATATTAAATGGCATTTGTTGCTGTGTCACAACCCCATCTTCTTCCTTTAAGGGACCCTGTGCATTCCTGAGTCCACAGGTGAACAAAGGCTATTGGCTGTGGCGTTTGTGTTGTATGTAGAGGGTCTGCCATTTGTCCAGTACAGTGGGGGTTAAACGTAGTCTTCTGATTGGTCAGTTTGATTATCTTAGGTTGGTTTCAGTCACATGGTCAAGGAAGGAAAAAAAAGGAATGTAAGATATGCTCTGTCTCTTCTTGCTCTTCTTTCCTTTGGGTGTTTAAAGTTAATTGCATATGTTATTTTACCAATTACATGCATCTTCATTTTAACCATTTCATTGTATAACTTCATTGTAATGTTCAAAATCAATCTTTTCACCTATAAACTCTGTACCAACTAGTTTTGCTTTATTGTTAATAATTAAAAGCAACATAGTGCAATACAATATAATCATTATTGCAACGCTCTCCCACATATAGCTATCTTAACTGCACTTATTTCCATCATTGGTATAAGTAGCAGAAGGGTGGAAATTGACAGAAAATATAGTTTCATACCATCTTGCTGTTAACAGTTTTCTAGTCATTTCGGTTTCCTACAGCTTGAACCACTGTAGTGATACCACCGTTACACCCTCACCTTGTCTAAGTCCTTTAAAGCTTCTAAAATGACCGGTGGCTAATTTAAATCAAATACAATAATCTTATTGTACACTAAAGGATGGTCATGTGCTCATCTATCATTGTCTCATCTTCCCCGCCCTCCTGTTAGCTCTTCCTCCTCCTTGTTTCCCCATTCTCTCCACCTGTTCTCCCTCGTTAACTTCCCTTTATAGTCTCCTTGTGTTTGCTGTCTTGTTTTGCCTAGTTTGCATTGGTTAAAAGGGCTCTCTCTTTCTCTTTTTCAGTTTTTGTTCTCTCTGTTCCTGTTGCCAAGATTGCCTTTAGCGTTCACCACCTCCTCACTCTTTCCGGTTTCCCCAGTATTCCCTCCAACCCAGCCACTTTCTCCTGCCCTGCTCTTTTCTCTTCTGGTTGCCCGCTGCCATCTCTAACTGGACCAGTGAACACACACTGCAAGTCACGCACACACCAGGAGCAGTAGGCAGCACATTACTGCGCCTGGGGAGCAATTGGGAGTTAGGTGCCTTGCTCAAGTGCACTTCAGTTGCAACCCCCCAGTGCTGGAATCGAACCAGCAACCTTCTGATTACAAGTCCAACTCACTAACCAGTAGGCCACAACTTAGGTGAATCAGGTGAATCATTATGAGCCCAACTGGCTCACTAAATTCACCAGGCAGTGTGAAGGTTGTAAACGCGCCATTAAAAAATGGATGGCTCACCCTTCACCCACAATAGCACATTGGTGCAAAAATGTTTATATACAGTGTGCATACAGTGTGCATAATAAACACACTCAAAGTACACACAAAAATACAAATATTTTAACACTTTTGGAACAAACAAATACACCAACCTTTTCCCTGTTTACAGGTATAAGTGCTGTTGTTTCCAGCCGTGACAATTACTTTGTCACATCACCTTCCCCCTCCTTAGGCTGTGTACCATCTAGGTAGTTGGCCATTATGTTTAACATTTTAGGGCGATGTAAGTTTAGAGGGACAGGTACCATCTAGTCTTTTGGGCATTGTGATCTTTGTGAATCCTTGTCGGTGCATGGTGGTCTTTCAAGGTCAAACTCTCTCCCCAGGAAATACCAGAAGGCTTCCAGGTCCACTTACCTGGTCTCTCTGGGTTTCAGGTTTTTGAACGCTTCCTGAGCGGAACAGCTTTCTGCTCAGGAAGACATGTATGAAGACATTTCTCTAAACAATCTACTTGTACCAGGAATCATTTAGAGAAATCTGAACTCTGTAAAACAGAACACAGAACACATCTTTTTCCCTAAGGTATTAAAAGTTGTCATAGAGTCCAGACAACGGGGTTCTTTACAGCTTTCCCTAATAATTTTTTCAAGGGGGTTGCACCTGTGGCAAAACTGATGATGAATCTGCCGTACCAGCCTACAAGACCCAGGAAGAACCTCACCTCCTCTTTTGTTTTGGGACGAGGACTGTTGCATTGTTTCTACCTTGTCAACCTGGGGCATTCATTGCCCAGATGATTCCCTAAGTAGCCGGTCTATCTCCGAGCTCACTCGCACTTCACCACATTCAATTCAGGCCCGCCACTTGAATCTTCTCCAGGATCTGACACAGATGGTCTGCCCAGGTATTAGATTAGATTAGATTCAACTTTATTGTCACTGCACATGTGGGTACAAGGCAACGAAATACATTACTGTAGGTCACTACATCATCTAGGTAAGCAGAAAACTTCACAGCCCTGGAGAACTCGATCCATCAACCTCTGAAAGTTAGCAGGTGTCCCATGACAACCGAAGGGAAGTATGGTAAATTGATAGCCCATGCAGTGTGTCCTGAAGACAGTAAATAGCTTGGACGAGGGGGGGGGGGGGTTAAGGGGCACCTGCCAGTACTGTTCACACAGGTCCAAGGTTGTGATGCACTGGACCCACACTATCCTCCCCAGCAGATCATCAATCCTCTGCATATGCAGACATCACATTTTGACTGGCCATTCAATTTGTTAAAACTGATGCAGACTTGCAGGAAGACCAGGGTGCTGCTCCATTCAATAGTAAAGGCTTAAATCACCCCCAGGGTGGAACAGGGAAGGGAACCAGTTAAGGAGGTATTAAAAATTGTTGTATGCTGTTGTATTGTTGTACGTCAAGGTGTTCAGTTGCAGACTGCCTCTGTGGTCCCACCTTCGAGGCTGATGCATCCTCTTCTGCCTCCTCTACTTTCCTTACTAGCAGTGCTGCCTCTAGGGTTTGCTAGGGGGCTCTTTCCATTCCTTAAGTAGGTCAACAGGGTAGGTTTGGTGAGATTTCTTCCAGTTGGGTGTGAATTTCGTAAGTCATTGGTGCCATTCTTTTCATGATAGGGTATGGCACCTGCCATTTAGCAAGCAGTTTATTTGTGGAGGATCATTACAGCAACAGCTGCCCTGGCTGGAACTGACAAAATTTTATCTGCTGGTGATACCAGGTCTTCTGTGCATTCTGTGCACAACCTATTGCTTATTATCCAAATATCACTCAGGTTTACATTATTTTGGCAAAGGCTTTGGTGTCTAAACCTCTCATTTTAATATAGCAATGTCCTCTGGGACCTGCCAGCCAATGATCTCCACACCTTCTGCCTAAAGTTTGGGGACTGGAGCACCCAGATATTTTTCCACATGCCATTGTTGACATCATTTTCTAGGCCGAACTGTTCTAGGCAGAACTGGCAACACACACACATACATACACAACTCCCTTACCTCATTCATGTGCTCATTGTCCCTTTTACTCTTGGAAAAGTGAGTGCACATGCGTTCCGAAAGTACACACCCATTAATCCACATTAACAGCACTCTCTTGCAGTTTTTCTTGTGCAAACATGCATACATTATGTTCACCTTCTCTATATTTGTTTGTGTTTTGTGGCAGGTCTGCCTCCTGAAGGTAAATGAAAGCGCCTATGAAAGGTGAGCCTAGAATTAGGAGTTCTAGGGTACTTTTCTAGGGTACTTTTTGGGTACTTTGTTTAATGTGTGTGTGTGTGTGTGTGTGCACTTTTATATATTTGTATATATCACCCATGGACTTTGAGTGTGTTCCTTTTGTGCAGTGTGAATAAACATCACTGTTGCACTAACATGCTATTGTGGGTGAGGGGTGAGCCATCTAATTTCTTTTTACAACCTTTACACCTCCCTGGTGGATTTAGTGGGCCACTTAGGCTCATGAAGATTCACCTCTTCACAAACTTAATAACTTAAACTCTTTAAATCTGAGTAAAAATCATGTAGCAATTCATGTAGCAAAATTTATCAAGGTAACACCTACTGAAGCACTTCTCAACGATTTGACAACTGCATGAATAATAAATGCTTTTTTATATTTTGTTGTTGTAACAACCAAAATTTTACTTAATTGTTGCTTGCTTATGACTTAAGAATATTAAATGCTAAAAAATATTAAAAAATAAAATGTGCAGCCTCCTTTGGTGTACAATAGTAATATCATTTCAGATTTTCGACACCAGGAACTGAACAGGGTCACCAACAGCGGAATGTTGACAGAGGTACACAAGGACAAAAGACTTCAATAAGCCAGAAACTGATGTGTTTTTACTGTCAGCAACCAGGGCACAAGGCATCAGTGTGCCTTGAGAGAAAGTTCAAACTGTAAGGTTTCTGCTATGCTCCCAGGGAAGAGTACATTGTCACTGACTCTGGTTGGGAGGGTCAATCAAAGCAGATGATGCCACTCTTAATAGACATAATATCAAAGCTTTAATGGATTGTCAGGATGCCGGTCTGATCAACCGGGTTTGTATTGTTTTCTGTCGGAGCACGCGGTTGTTTAACACCTCGCCATATGCTCCAGTGTCCACGTCACCCCCCCCCTCTTGTTACTTCCCCAGCTGTGTCTGTTCACTCCTCATCACGCTTACCTGTTATCGAGCTAATTTCCTCCCTTTATATTTTCCTTCATGTGTTTCAGTCCTCGTCAGACCGTCGAGTTTAATACCATTTCCTGACCATTCAAAGCTTTGTCTTTGTTCTTGTCTAAAGTCTTGTCTTAGTTAGCGCAGCTTAGTGGCTTCCAGTCTTAGCTTAGTCACAGTTAAGTCACGCCAGCTGTCTCGTTTGTTCCTGTTCAGGGATTCTTAGTGTGTTTCCAGTCTGGTGTGTAGCTTAGTTTCTGTTGTCATGTCTTGTCTCAGCTCCAGATCATTTTGTTGTTTGTCTTGTGTTTTGTGTTTTCCCAGTGCCCCGCTCACCTGTTCCGGTCCTCCGTGTGGTTGTCTTCTGTCCTGGAGTCTGCCGTTGTCCGCCCTCCTCAACTCTCCAGCCTGCCTCCGGGTTCTGGTCTGCGCATTGTGGCTGTGTCAGTCCAGTCTCCCGCTCTGACTTGTCATCCTCCCGGAGTCTCGCCACTGCCGTTACCAGAATCCTGCTCAGTCTGTTACCTGCACTCACCCGCTGCTCACCTGCTCTGTCATTGTGCTCTCCTGTTGTTCCGCAGGCGTCTGCTGCTCATCAGTCCTGTCACCAGAGCTCAAGCTACCCTCAGCCTGGACCGGTTGTGTGCTGACCTTGTCTGCAGTCTTCATCACTGCTTGCTGCCTAACGCCATACCAGATCTGCTTCTACTGGTTGCCACCCTCTGCAGTCATTGACATTACCCGAGTCTCATCGTCAACATTTTGAGGCCAATTCACTCCAATTATGTGAACATACAGAGATGGAATATTTAATAAAACTCTTTTTATGTGTTCTGATAAAGAAGCGTATATAAAACTGTGAGGTTGGATATGAGATTTTTTTTTTGGTTTTTGAATGAATGATCCCTTTAAGACCAAAATGTGTTATTTTAACACTAAATATATTTAATTTTACATTTCTGTTTATTCTTTTTTTACAGATACTTTTATCCAAAGTGTTTTGTTGACCCAAATAACTTTTGCGCTGCTCCACCCAACAGGAAGTCGGTCATTTTGAATTTTCTGAAAAACACATGCTGATTTCATGTAATTGTCATAAAATTTGAAAAATATCATGACAAGACACTAAAGATGCAAAATTGTGAAGGGATTTTTTGATATCTTGAATGGTGTTACTATGGTAAAGCGATAGAATTGTATTTCCATTGAAAAATGGAAACAGGAAAGTTTCTAATATCTTCAGCATGCATTAAGCAATTTATATGAAACAAGACAAATACGTTTGGTGTGATGGGCTGATGACAATGATATGACTATTGGGAGTCATGGTCATAGCACCACCAACTGGCAACAGGAAATATCACTTAAAACAAACTTTAAAATAATCCATTTACTTTTAGCCAAGTCACTTCAGACTTCGACAGAATAATGTAGAGCCATAGCTAATTCTTGAATATTATAGCCATGGCAACGCATCAAACTTTAAAACTATATTCAGATGTATTTAAGGTGCATAACATGTTTGAAATGGCAAGAAATTTGGCACACATGTCATGATGGTTAAATGTTAGGCATAGGCAAAAGCTCTGTATTGACCCCTTTTGACTAAAGTGATGGGGTTAGTTTTTTTCTACAATCACCAAACGTGATACATGTATAGCTCTAATCAAGCAGGGTAACTTTTATAATTACATTCCTTATCTTGTTAAAAAACAGAGTCGTCAGCTATTAGGCCTGGGCAAAGGCAGGCAAATGGGTGGGGAAGGGGGGCTTGGTAGCGCCCACTGGTACTGGGCACAAAAAGATGGTCCGTATATCATACATGTGCACACCTGTATGAAACTTGGTGTGTGTATTGGTCTTGGCAACTTAAGCAACTTTTGCACAAACACCCATTAGCTTCGCCCAACAGGAAGTCAGCCATTTTAGATTTTCTCTGCATGTCGCTAACTTTTAAATACTCTTCCTTGGGATTTCATGTGATTGTCACAAAACCTGGTGAATATCATGCCAAGACACTGAAGACACTGAAGATGCAAAATTGCAATTTATGATATCAAGAACAGTGTTGCCATGATGAGGCACGCATTAAGCAATTTACATCGAATTTTGGAAACATGTTTGGCTGATCACAATAATGTGGCTACTAAGAGTGACAGTCATAGCACTATCAATTGGCAGCAGGAAGTGTGTCACTTATGACAGATTGACGTTCCTAGAACAGATTCTGAAGGACTCTCCTCAAATAATTATTTTAATTATTTTCAGAATTAAATGCATGTGACAGCCATGCAACATTTTCTAAAAATCACCAGGTGGTGATGGCGCCGTAGTGCTTGGGCCGTCATTGCTGCTTGTAGCTAGATTTAGATTTATACAGTAAATAGTTCTGAATATAAAAATGGATCTGTCCTGTTTTGTGTTTAAACCAAAGATTTCCTCTCATATATATAGAATAATGCTGTGACAATGACTGGCGTTATCTATAGTCTCCTGACAGAGTGAAAATTAACATCACCCAATCATGTTTGCTGTTGTTGGTCCTATCTGTGTATCTGTCACCCCTCCCCAACTGAGCCATCTTTTCCTATACCTCCTTCTCTGATTGTCACTATGATATTACCCCAACCCCCTCCCTGTCTGTCAGGCATTTAGTGTTACACAACCGCCCCCCCCCCAACACCACCATCAACATCTCCACCCTCTTCAATGAACTCATTGGGGCTTTTCTTTTCTGTCCTCTGTTTTATACTCTCCTTAGATAAAACAGTGATGGATATTTTATGAATTGAAATAAAAAATGTATTCACATTTCAAAATGAAAAAGCGTAAACATACCTCATCTCCCCCTGCCACAATCATTACCCCCATCCTTGTTTCTCTTCCAGGTTGTTTCCTGTTAAGAATATTAGAGTGGATTCTGCCTTCTTTACCTTCGTGTTTCAACCCACAGTGTTACAAAGTCACTGACCAGGAGGGATCCAGCAGCATTTCTAACTACTCGACCTGTGTCAGGGAGTGTACTTTGAGTAAGACCCACTAGTCCCAATGGGTTTGCCAATTGTTTAGACTGTGGGAATTTTAATTTATAAATCATAATAATAATATTAAATAATTTAAACCATGTACCAAGCTGGACCCAACGAGCCCCTTAAATCAGGGGAGCAGATGAGGTTAAATGTGGAACACTTCATGATTATGCTCTTTGGCTCTTTCTCTTGCCCTACATGGTAGGTTATTTCATCCCCTCAAGATGACTGAGAACATGAAGAAAGATGCCAGTGGTTCTGATCCCAACATCTCTGGTTGAGAGGTCAGTGGTGTCTGTTCCTGAGGTCTTGGTGGTTGCTGCACCTCTCTCTATTTCATTTATTAAAACGGTTATATTAAGCTGTGAGCCACATTTTGCAAGCACAATTTTTGTCTTAACCTTTTTCACTGATCATTTGAAAATGTAGGAAATTACATTTTTAAACTGACATTTTATAAGAGTTAGGTTCTCTTTTGCACCCTTTGGCTGGAAAGTGGTAGCTGTCTGTCTACCTTTCCTGTGTTTGGCCTAATTGCTTAATTTGACCTGCTTTCTCATCAATTAAAAGGCTGTCAGCAACGACAAATGGCTGAATGGATCAGTAGCCAGATCAATGTTTCTGATCAATGATTAAATAGATCAATAAGTAAATGCAAGTGAATGAGATATAAGAATGAGAAAAAGGAAATTAGACTGAAGTCTGGAAAAAATAACCAAATTGAACAGGCATTACTCATGAGAGTAAAATGGCATGTGTTCAAACATCTACAATGGGATTTACTTTATACTGTCAATCTAAAGAAATACTAGTGCATTATAAATGGACACTACCTTTCAGAAGACACTCAGCTTCCTCAAAAAATTTGTATATCAAAATGTATCCTTAAATTATTATAATTAATTCTGTAAACAAATATAAATTGTCAACGTAAGAGTTTCCTTTCTATATTTGCACTGAAATTTAAATAACATGAATGATTTGGATTAGCGGCATGAATCGGCTAACAAGTGTTCATCAAAACTGTTTATAAAGCATCCCAGCACCTCATGAGAGAATGTCCAGAGTGCAGATGCAATCCAGACAACATTAGGATAAAAGCTAAAATATTAACTTTTGACTTTTGGCTTCACTGGTCACTACATAACTGCTGTACTTCTATCTAAGTAAGTTTTTATAATTTTAACAATTATATTTTAACAATTTTATTCTACATTGTGGACAACAGTAATAAGAATGAGTATGTTAATGTTGGAGTTAAAGCGGACAGCACACAGATGTATTGTGCAGTCCCAACTCGGGGTTTTCTCCTGCTTCCATTTTCTTCTCCACTGTTGCTTTCTGTCTGTATACCACTGTCCTGTCTAATAAAGATAAAAATCCCTCCAGTAATATAACTAAATAGGCCTACTGGTAATCTTACAATACTTTTTGCAATTAAATTACTCTTAAACAGCATTCACAAAAACCAATTGTTAAAATACACATTGTTAAGATATGTTAGTAGTAATTTTTCTTAGCAAAAACTGGTATTTTTGTAGTTTATAGAATATCTATGACATTACTGTCAACATGGCTTTACCCACCATCGAGGTCTGGACTTCTGTATTTTTCTGAGATGTATATAATAAAAGTTGTAAAATAAGTGCTTAATATTAATTTAGTTTGCTGCTGCAAGGATATTGCAAATGTCAGGATAACTGACTTTCTCATTTGAACTGCCTTAGCAGTCTAATAGAGCTCGTCAATGTCAAAGATTCAGATAACTAATCAAATCAAAGATGGCCGGGTTTATGGTCACAGGCACAGTTTGAATTCCAGAGCTATGCTTTAATTAACGGTTATAAGATGTCTTAAGTTTTAAGAACGGTTATAACTGTCTCTTCCATGAATACCTGACACGAGTATGAATAAAAAAAACCTTTCTCCTCTCTTCCAACAGGTATCGCCTCTATCAAGCATTGAAATATTGTAATCTTGGTAAAATTGTAACTGTACAGCTGATGTTATTGTCTCCTTATGATTTACCGCTTCACTGTTTTTGTCACTTTGGATAAAATTTAGGCATTTCTGCTATACATTAGGCTATATAGCTTAGGCATAAGATGCAATACATAGCTAAACTACACATTTAATGTTTGATTGTATTTTTTACAATAGAAATGGTAAATGACTAACAAAAATAATCACAGATGTAATCTATTTCGCAATTTAGAATTATAATTTATGTGATTAATGTAGCCTAATGTAATTCATAACTATCAATGAAGGAAAACATGAACTAAATTGTCATATTAGACAATAGGATTAATAATGAATGTGCATATATTGTGAAATAATAAATCTATTTACAGCCTTCCTGGTAGCCTTCAGTAATTCACTTGTCTAAGAAAATTATTCATAAAACATATGAATATCAGTTGATCCTATGTTTACTTTCTGACACAGACGACAATGTAAAGACTCTATTAATCAAAGCTATGCTTTGTGGAGGAAGGAATACTGGGAAAGATAAGGAAATTGAGAAAAAGAAAAAGACATGTTTATGGAGATGAGAGAGGAAGAGCAGGAAGGCTTACTGCCCACTGTGCTCAGAATGGTATTGGCATTATTACAATGTATTCCTCATCTTAACAACAACATAAACACCTAGCATAAATATAGTAGCAATCCTATTTTTGAATGCTATTTTTACAACAATTAGTTCTGGAATCAGTTTGAACAAGAAATGTTCCAAGCTGATATTTAGTGTTTCACAAATAGAACCTGTTATCTTGACAAAAAACGTATGCTACGGCTGTCACAGAAGCACCAGGCTCCACCCTTATTCAACATTCACTATCACCTGAGTACTGATCACCTGCACCTGTCTCCAATCAAGGACTCTTTATAAGCACACGCACTCCACACACTCGCCATCTGATTTCAACTATGGAAACGGACTCTTCTCTATGCTATACTACTTACCTGCTCCAGTTGGTGTTCGTATCCAAGATCCCCTTTGTGTTCTCTAGTGTTGTGTTGTGTGTGTGACTTACCTCCATCTCCAGCCTCCATCGTCGTCATCATCAGCTCCAGGATTATCATTGTCAGTATCATCATTACCATTTCTGTTATACATATATCTGGACTTTATCTGTTTATCCATAACTCATCTGTACAATAAATACGCCTGTCGGCTGAACTAACCCCTGTCTGTCACTCTGGCTTTCCGTTACAACTGCCAACTGACATGGTTTAAATCTACATTATTATCCAATTATCTGACTTTAAAAATGCAAATATGTAGGTCAGGAAAATCAAATATGCCCCTGAATGCCACTACCAAGCTAAATTTCGGGACCTCTATATTTATAAAACCCTACGTATGGCCCTGACTGTGAAAACTTCTTTTTGGTATTTATATTTGGTGTTATATGGGAATTAAACACACGCACAAAAATATGTAGCAACACCCATATACTGCAAACTGAAATAAATACTGCTCCTCCAGGTATAATTTCAAAAATACATAAACGTCCAAAAGGTGTGTCTAATCAGATGCAAACACATGCGCTTTCTCTTACACTTATGTAGACATTTATACGCGTACAAGATCTTAAATTCAGTTATGTTCTACTTTATCACCTTGCTTTAATTAAATGCCTCAGGAGAATTACACTCAGTCCAATTATATTTTCAAAGGAGATCTTGAAGTGGACACATGCACTCCTT
>JAZGTJ010005033.1:0-28769 GCA_036877575.1 Botia almorhae
AAAACATTTATCTTACATTTAATTCTTTAATGCAAACGAATCAAAACCAATTAATATACCACTGAAGCTAACGGATTCATGCGGTATGAAGACTAGTATTATATCTATAATAACCCTGCTGAACATTCACATGGCTGTCTCTTCAAAGCACTCAAGCACCAGAGCCAGAGGTTCATAAGTAGACGAACCATTCGAATCTTACACCTATTTCATTCTCCACGCGCCTTCCAGCTCAATTACGAGTGAATCTGACGAGGCGTTGATGAATGAGAGGAGCTGTAATGTGAATATATTAAAAAATGAATGAGCTGGCCTCTGTGGGATGACGGGTATGTTCACTGGTGCCACTGGTGTGGAAGGCATGGAGAGCGCTTATGAAATGCACCTGCTGTTCACATATAGCTTCTTATTTCCCCCGAGTATATCAAAAAATGTTAAAGCCCCCACCATTAACCTTTAAAGTCACGCGAGTGCTTAATTCCTTATTTCCAGGACGAACAGACTGGAGGATAAATGAATTTTTTAATTTTAGTATCGACTGAAGTAGCAGTACATTTGACATGCTTTATATAGTCCTATAATTAGATCTGTACCTCTGATCTCACCATGACTCATAATTCATTTGAACTAACGTTGCAGTGACTTGGTCTGTTTGGAAAGTTGGGCACATTTTGTGACAGTAAAAAGTGTTTTTTTTTTAAGTTAAACTTATTCATGTGTCCTCTCGCCTCTTCTAGTCCATGGTGGCTTTTCTGAAAGACCCTGTCGGAGCCCCCCTGTGGGAGGAGAACCCTGAGGCTAAAGACGTCGTTCACATCGAGACAGAGAAGGTAGAAATCACTCTGAATCTCACCGCAGCAGAGATCAACTTTCTGTTTGAGTATTTATCAGGTGTGGGAACTTAACACAGAACAAAAGCCTGTAGCCGAGCAACCTGCTGCAGAAGAACTGGCCCATTCTTCTGTCTCCAGAGGATGAAACTGGCTGCTGGATGGCATATTGAGCAGTGCATGTGGTCGTGAAGGCACTCGTTTTAACGCTGCGATCCGTAACTTTTTTGGGTTACAAAGAATCAACAGTCTGTTGAGCAAGTGACGCATCATGGTTCAACACAATCTTCTTACCTCGATTCACAACGGGAGGTTTATGATAATGATTTATCATTTGAGCTGTTGGGTCGGATTCCCAAAGAAACGTTAGTTTGGCTTCTTTTGACTTAAACATGCAGAATGAAAAGGATGTAAAGTAAGTGCAGTTTTACATCAGGGATAGAGAGGTGAAAGTTACGGATTACAGCTTTAAATTTTAGGCCATTCATCTAAGAAAACTAAAAGCTAATACATGTAATAATAATTATAATAATTGGTGTCTAATAAAAGTTAGTAAGAACATGTTTTGCTTACACCATTTTTAAAGCTGCAGTCATAACTTTTGCCTCTCTATCGCCATCTCTGTCTAAAACACAAAATTCCAGGTTACGTGCTGAACTTTTCCTACCTGTTCAAGTGAAATTAAGCCAAGCTGACAATTTCCACAAAATCGGACCTGACACCTTAAATTATAAACCATTATAACTTAGCATAGCAAACTGAGGTAAGGACACAGTTTTGATCACTGATCTGTTATGTACTTGCTCGATAGCTGGTTTTTATTTTTTATCAAAAAAAAGTTACGGATTGCAGCTTTAAGAGGACCATTGATTTCCAATTGTTTTTTAAAAGAATATTGTGGTTTAAAGGTGTCTGTGTGTTCCATCAAGGTGTGTAATGTAGTAATGAAGCAATAAACAATGCTAATAAAAAAAGGCCAGTGGATCTATGCTTCCTAATAGCAGTCAGACCTGTTTACAAGTTTTGAGATCATCTGACAGTCTTCAACGGGTTGTTTTCGAATTTTCAACTCACTGACTTTGTGCTTTTGGCCTGCAGGACTTCCAGAAGCTTCTAAAGAGAGAAGAGCGGCCGATCCTCATGATGTTTTACGCCCCATGTGAGTCACCTCAGGAGTCTGGCCGGCAATCATCAGCCGCTACACACTTTATATGATGCAAACCGCGTGCAATCATACAAAAGCTGCCTTGTAACACTCAAATTGTTGTTGATTCAATTCTCTGGATGAAAGTTCTAGCGGTGTGAGTTTTGTGTGGTACGGTTGCGTGCATGTGAATGAAGTGGAGGTATGGAGAAGATATCTAATATCTGTTGGTGTGACATGGGCGAGAGTTACAGATCCAGTGATTGTCTCATATGCAGCCTCATATTTCTGTCCTGGTTCCTTGTAACTCTCAGAGGAACCCAAACAATTCAGTATGACAATTACCAGTCCCATAGATGAGAAATCAGCTGAAGTCATGTTTAGATCTACAGGAACATAGATTTAACTTTCAGACACTGGTTGCTGCTTCCAGCCATGTTTGATCAGTGTTTTCAGACTCTTGACTTTCTGTGTGGGCGGGGCTTTTGATGTTTTAACTTTTATCTCTCCTGCAGGGTGTGGTGTGTGTAAAAGGATGCAGCCCATTTTTCAGCAAGCAGCCACTGAAACTAAAGGAAAATTTGTAAGTACTGTATTGGGGGGTATAATATTTCATAAAATTTCGGCCACCATTCAGAGAAAGTCTGCGAGCTGCTGTAGCATTAGGTCAGTTATTAGAGAATCAAAATTTAAATAATGTATAATATTTAAAGTCTCTCTCTCTCTCTCTGCAATCAGTAATTCTTTTGATTTCATTGACTCATTAACATTTTAACAAAAGTACGTAACCTGCAATTTAGTGTTTCAAACAGAGATGGCAAATGAGAGGCTACTAAAAGTTACTGATTGCAACTTTAAACGTCAAGAATCACGTCATTCTTTTTGACTCAGATGTTGATGTACTGTAACATGTCGCCAAGTCCCCACGTTTAACTGCAGATTATATCTCAAGGTGTTCACTGTAGCTGGTACACTTGTTGAATGACTTAAACAGGTGGTATGTTTTTCAAAACTATTGATGTTCCTTTTTGACAGAACATTTACTTTCCCTCATTAGAGCGAGAGGCAATTTTGACTAAAAGCACTTTTGCTGATTTCATAGTACAGTTATTGGATGTACTTCCTGCTGTTGAAGTGTATGGTCAAGTATGGATTAACTGCCAGCTCAGCTCAATATCTCCATCTACACTGCTGTGAAACCCACAATGCACTTCACTACATATTTTCTTTCTTGGTGTCTTTTTTTTCTTTCCTTCTGTTCTTCCACCCACCTCGCATCTTAGACTGTTCGCAGAAGCACACGCACGCACATCCGCACTTAAACTAGAGCTCATTGTCTAAACTGAATCTGAAAGTTTGTATAAACCCCACTGTGAATTTCAAAGCAGGCACGCTGTCAACATGGAAGCCTCGGAAAGTCATCACGTAGACAGGGCCAAAAAAATTTCTCCTCTTCCTTTTATCTTCTGGTAAACTAAAAATGTTATGGGACAAAGAAAGTATAGATCGGAATTAAGATCACGCCATACCACTGGAAAGAATATTTAAGCAGCATCTCTTTCTCTAACTTCAGACGGATGATGGTACTACAGGAGCTACCAGGAGCTAGTAAATAAACAACTCGTTTAGAAATTTGCATAATGAATTGGTGGCTTGTTGTTGGTATAGACGTGACGTGAGTAGATTTGCTGCCTCCTGCGTTTCTGAGCATCCGCGTATGTGTGGGTAGAAGCTGATAGCGTTGCAGAAACGTTGATGGATTTGAGCGGTAATCTCCGGTCAGCAGAGTTCGTCTGCACATTTATCATTGTCCTGACGGATGCGTTTGAGGCTCCGGAGACGATTTGTGACTTACTCCCGGATAATGTGAGTTTATTTCGGAATACATCATCAAACACGTGCCATCATAACTGCCATTTGTTTGAAATAAGGGCATATGCTGTATCGTACCGTAGCCACGGATGAAATTCCATGACGGTTTCACACGTTTAAGCATGAGGTAAATCTAGTCTGTAGTAAACACATTTTCTTGAAAAACCAAAGAGTTAAAATTGTTTTCAGGGTGGGACTAGAACATCAAGTCAAGCTTCGCAATGTTAGCAGAGCGTTAAATGCCGCGTCTCACTTCACCGCTCGTCACACTTCTTTCATCTCCACCAACAAGCTTTCCGTTCATGCTGTGATGCGATCATTCATCTTCATTTTCTCAAGTTTGTGGTGGTAGAGAGGGATTGTTTGTTCTACATCTAATCCGTTGCCTCCGTGCAGGTGCTGGCGGGCATGAACGTGCATCCAGCCGAGTTTGATGGGCTGAAGCAGGAGTTTGACATCAAGGGCTACCCAACCTTCTGCTACTTTGAGTGAGTTTCACCTCATCGTTCACAAACAAGGTCCCCTTTTGAAGAATTGTATGAAATGAGCTAGCATGCTTCTGCCGAATTAGACATAAGAAGTTCTACTTCATGTTAAGATCATCTTGTGCCCTTAAACTGAAGTTCTTGAAAAGAAATTGACCAAAAAGTATGTGCTAATGGAGAAAAAATAAAGTTCCACTCTTATCCTGATAGACGAAAATGTAAAATTGACAGAAAATCACACACTTGTTCTTTTTTTTAGGGGGTTGAGCATTCATGATGCATTTCCTCTAAAGGAGACTTAGATTGAAGCCCATTTGTACTACATTTCAATTATGGGTCTCGGCTCAGTCTCATTCACATCAAGTGCATACTTATTAAAAAAGAATTTTTTTGGAAACAACTGCACCTTTTCTTGAACTATTTCCCAGTCCTTCTATTTTGAAAGGCCAAAGCACTTTAAAAAAATCTAAATTGTTTGATTCTTAAAAAAAATCTGAAAAGTGGGGCCTAACAAAAAAAGAATACAGAAAATTTTGCACCCTTAATAGCTAATTGAAAAATATGTGCCGTTCCAACTTCCTGCCTTTAAAGTTGGACCATGAATGTTATTTGAGGTAAAAGCAGCTTTAAAAAGCAAAACATCTGTTTTAAGGTTTAGCCTGTCACTAAAGTGGTAATTCTGTTTGGATAACGGTTTTCCGCATTATTTATGCATTTTGTTTTTGGGGTTAAGTCGCCACAGCGCTTATGGATCTCAACTGATTAGTGACAGTTACAAATGGCCGTCCACTGCCAGCGTTTTAGCTTCACTCTCATGTGCTGCTGATTATTTTCAGTCACGGAATGAGAGCAAAGATGGAGGCAGATAAAGGCTGGCATGAAGTTTTCTTCCACGCACAGCTGTGTTAAATTCAGAGCATTTCTGTATACGTTTGTGATCTTGTTCACTCGTGGTTCTTTGGATTAGTTAAAAAAATTGCAAAGGCAGCTAGCCGAGGTCTTTGATTATGCTAAGAGCCCGGGGCCCAATGGCTTAATTAGCTTGGAGTCAAACACTCATTTAAAATGTTTATCTTGGACAACGAGAGGCAAGCTTGGATGTTGCTTGTAATTGTGTGCTTTAGTGTGTCAGTACAAATAACCTGAGCTGTCTAGTGCAATTTGTGTTGAGAAAATAAGTGTTAATAAACAGTGGCATCTCCTATTTACCAGCTTTGTTTCAAAAAGGAAGATTTTTTTTAAAAATCGATACTGAAAGCTTTAAACAAACCTGCTATTTTTTTGCAAACTTTTTGGCAATTGTTTATACAACAGTGGAGAGAGAATAGTAACTCAAAGGATCTGGAGCCAGAATTAAACCTGTAATAACCACATCAGCATCAACATTGCCATAGCTCTAACCTGTTTAGCAAACGTTCAGTTTTTTCTGAAATCATGTCCATTATGGCCTCTTACAAATGGCGAACTTGTTGTACAGTTGATGTGTTTGCACATGATGAGGTTATTTGGTTTGGATCACATTTCTGCAAGCAGTTTATGATTAATTGATTGTGATTTTGCTTTTTATGTTTCTTTCCAAAAGGAAGGGAAAGTTCTTGCATCACTACGAGAATTATGGAGCTACAGCCAAAGACATCGCTGACTGGCTAAAGAAGTGAGTGAACGGTCAACAAGATGAACATTTAAAAACTCTACATTTGTACTCTGACAATATTGCCATAGTAGAGTGACACACCCTCAAATAAACTTATCCTTAAAATTCGGTCATTATTTACTCAATTATTTACACTTAATCTTATGAGGTTCCAAACTTTTTATTTTTTTAAGAATTGCTATGCAGCTGTTAAGGCCCATTTACACCAAGAACGATAACTGTAGTTGCATCCACACCAACATCTATTTATACTGAGTTCACACACTGGAGTAAATACTTTAACCCTTCAAATTCGAAGGGATTTGATTGGCTGTCAATGTTTTATCACTCTTCAGCGGGAAACAAATTGCATGATGTCAGAGCATTAGGTTGACAGCTTACAGGTATGGGTCAACATGAAGATAAGTCAACAGTGACAGAATGTTTGTTTCTAGTGGATGTATTCCGTTAAGAGCTCTTAAGAATCTTTATTTGTTAAAGAGGTGCGACGTGCTGGATTCCAGCCACACGGTCTTCACTGCTTCAGTCAATGAAGACATTATCCAGGGAGTGTTTTACAGAAACTGTGGAGCGAAAAATATCTGGTGTGGCATGTGATTCCTGATGTAAATGCTCCTCTGTGCCTCCTCAAGAAGTTGTGATGAGGCTTTAAGCTCTCTTCTGTGTCTTACTCCAAACGATCAGGCTGATATATTGAAAGAAACGGCCTGCGGTACTCAGACATCTCATCTCTGATCTGATTTGGACTGTGCATGAAACGCCACATGTAATTTATTGGGTTTTATAAATGTTATGATCGTGCAGGGTTATTATGATATGAAATTGCTTTTCATTTTAATCGCTGTATATGAAAGGTCAGGAAAGGAAGAACAATTGATTGTTGTTTATACCAGATGAAAATTACATTTGACAGTCTTATGAAATCGAGCCCTGCATTGCACTTGGCGGTGTTGTTGTTGATCAAGTTTAGAATAATGCCTTCACATCATACAGTTTATTTTGCATTGTTACGTTATTACGTAGTTGTCTAACATAACCAGACTTTTGACCATTGGCAGAAAAATTCATGCCGTTGCTGTCCAGAGCGTCGACTTCAACTGCATATCACTTCGTAAAACTTATCACAGCTGATACGTTTTAGTCGATTGGCCAATACAACTGAAAGGTACATGCCTCACAAGTTAGGTTGGGTTTGGATTGCCAGTAATAGTCTCTGGCAAACTTTTCTCTGGCAGATCTTTAATCCGCTGCCTCGCTTTTAGGAGACAGCTTCATGTCTCCTTGTACTCCAGAGAAAATAGCTTGGGCTGTTGCTGTATGGGCACAGAGCCCGTGAAGAGACAGATGTGAATACACGCGTTTGTCTCTGGTTCAGAAAAGCTCTCTTCAGTCATACGGGCGTTCCCCACCAGATGCAGTGAGCTGAAACCAATGGTGAGATATACACCAGCAACATCCAACTTGGAAATTAGGTGTTCTGCATTAGACATTTGGAGAGCTTTGAATCATATAGCTTTTATGAGTTTCACAGACTTTGCATCAAAATGTCAGGACAACTGTAGACAGTGACATCATGGCTAATCAAGAAATGTGTTTTCTTTTTCTGTTGTGGCAGTCCCCAGCCTCCACAGCCCAAAACTCCAGAGGTGCCTTGGTCAGAGTCAGACTCGGCGGTCTTCCATCTGACAGACGAGACCTTTGACACGTTCCTGGAGGAGCATCCTTCAGCCCTGGTCATGTTCTACGCTCCTTGTGAGTAGATCAGCAACATGGCTTCTGCTGTTCTCTTCCAGCTATTCTATCTTATTTTTTCATAAAACCATTAAATATTAAACATGTCAATATCAGCACTACCGGTTGTCTTCACCTGATAATTACCACAAATACTACTCAACTAAGTAAGCAATGCCGCATGTTCTTCAAGTGTTAGACCAGTTACACCAATCACAAGCAAAACAACAGAGTGCTTGAAGATTTTAAGCGTCTTACTGCAGAAGGCCGATCAAGGCAACTTGTGTTATCCAGCAAGCAGCATTTTTCTGTATTAATTTAGTCTGTTCATTATTGTTTGATTAATCTCAACAACATAAGAGACAGTGGCAGGTCCATTAGGCTCCATTTGTGCCGCAAGGCCCAGTGCACAGCATTGAGATTTTGGCAGTGGCACGTCCGATTTTTTTTAATCCGGTCCGTTTACATTTAAATGATTGTGCGTACATGAATACATCACCAAAACATGCATTTTGACCAGTAAGTGCATTTCACGGTTCACGTGCGTAGCCACATTATAATAAGCACTTTCTGCTGAATTTGATTTGTTTTCCTTCCGTTTGTAATTTTACAATAGACTTTTGGGTGCTGAAGTACTGAAGTATTTTTGACTTGGGGACACTTCGAAATTGGCAAAACCAGGATCATCGTATCTCAGAGTTATGCACGTTAAGTGCTATGTCAATACAATAGTTTTGGGATATGGTGATCATTTGGTACCATGGTAATTGTGAAAAAAGCTGGTATTATTTGATGCCATCGTGTACTTTTATCGTAACGGTAGACAGAATCTGGTTTAAGTCACAAATGGATTTTCTAAAAATACAAAATGCACTCCATCTGTTCATCTTGTATGAATTGTGTTTCTGTCACAGTGTATGCGCGCTGTGTGCCGTTGTTTTGTCAATTTTATTCTCAAATGAATCTACCTGACACAGATTTGCTGATACGATTGTGTCGGTCGTGTTTCAATTTCTTGGGAGGTTGCATTTTTTTAGTTTTTGAAGGACGACGGCTCACAAATTTCATACATTTTTGATCAAACACCTCTGATATGAACATACTCATTTCCTGAACGGCAAAGAGTGTATATCCTACCACTCAACTGCTGAGTGTATACAAACACACTCTCTACCTGCATTCATATACGACGGAGGTACCAGAAGTGACTTGTTAACTGTCTCATCAACAACACCTAATGCAGTATTCTTGCTTACACACACACAAGCAGCGGTTCACATGCGTGTCTCTGTCATTGTGGAGATAAGAACAATGGTTAGGCCTCTCAACATGCATAATTGTCATAGGGTAGTTTTTGGCTAATTAAACTGTCTCAGCACCGTCTTAACTGTTGCCGCTGTGCACATTTTATATGACCTGATTTAGAGTCACCTTATTCTTCTTAAAATGTTACATCACAAAATACAGTTCACCAGCAATCATCTCTGAGCATGCCTGGAGTAAACCGTGTGCTTCTCATTACCTGCTTGTGTTGTATACCTGTAATGACATAAAACCTGCTGTACTGTGAGAAGCAAACAGATTTCAGATGGGAGCTAATTCGTGTTTCTGTAGTGTAAATAATACATAATGAATCCAGACTGGCTTAGTAAACTTTGGCTTATGTGTGATGCAGCAGCTGTTGTGATTATGTAACAGGTGGAGAATTGGGAAGGAAACTCTTGAAATACTTGGAAGGAAACCGCTGTTTTTCATCATTTCAGTCCATGTCAAGACTTACATGTGGTGCTCTTTCATAGATATAGAGTTTTTGAGCTGTGTTTGTGCTGTGTCGTCCATGTGTGACCATTCGGCTGAACAATAAACCAGCCTAAAATGGTCGTTTCATTTTTGCTTATTCCTATAAAACCTATAGTAAACATAGTGCATATGCATTTCATTATACATATAATAAACAATGTAAAAATAGTGTATATGTATTCGTTGATGCAGAAATTGGTTCTCTTGTAAATGTATATAATATATAGCATATTTTTATTTGCATGATTATCAGTCACATATATTCCATCCAGTTCAAGGTGATTTTAACCGAATACGAGAAATGCTTGCTGGTGCAGTTCTGGGTTTTGTTAATCACAATTACTTAAATAAGAATTAATCACCAGCTGAATGTAATGGTGTGATAGTCCTGCCTATGCCCTGTCAGATTTTTATAGCTCAACCGCATTCTTTATGGTACATTACTAAAAATGCACTTTTTTTTTAAAGCGACAGTGTTTGCTGCCGCACGTTTACGATGTTTGATTTATTGGAGTTCTCCGTTTTTATGCCTAACCTTTTCCTTGTTTGTTGCCATGGTTTCCAGGGTGTGGCCACTGTAAGAAGATGAAACCAGAATATGATGAAGCGGCTGAGTCCCTCAACAAAGATCCAGATGTGAGTTCCTACATGCTTCACGCTGACATATGGAAACTGGATGATATGCGTATATTTACTTATTTAAAAATGTAAGCATCCTTGTAAGTTATAACATGAAATGTGCATCGCTATTGGTCAGACTTGAATTATTGGGTGTAATGAGACGGTTCCAGGTGTGAAGTTGTCGCTCTGAGGTATTGCTTGTAAGACGACTGTGTCCAATTGGCTTGATTAAAATAAGCGAATTGCAATTTTCCATCATCCGAGACGATTTGCAAACACCCTTCGGCTAACCCGAAAATAACATCTTACAGTTCTGCAGCTCACCATCCAAAATTTCCGTGCATACGGTGACATGTTGATTTGTTTTTAGCCCTGAAGAGTTACAACATGAGACAGTTCACAAACAAAACTCCGGCCATGTTGTGCGAGTGAGCCGTGTGGTTTTCATTATCCGGGTGTGTCTGCCGTTCTAACTCCTCTCGCTTCCCAAGTCGCAGGCCAACTAAGTCACCAGGGTCTCATGGTTGGAGTAATTATCTCCTTTTCCTCTTCCTCTGTGCCGTCCCGTTAGCCTTCAGCTTGGAGCCGTTCGGAGAGATGCTCTTCTCGGAGTTCAATAACAGCACGTCACGCATTATCTAATGCATGCTCCAGCCCTCACACCTTCTCCCCTGAGAGAGCTGAAGTCATTTATTTTTCTCATTCAGTTTGCTCACGGCCCCTACACACATTTGAATGAGGGGGCCCACATGGCAAGACTTATTTTTTAAAAGCATTTTCAATTTGCATCTTGCTGCGAGTTTGGAATAAGGGTATTTAAATGTGCATATATAAATGTAAGACGGGACATTATAAACGTGACATTTTAAAAGTGGGTGTCAGAGAAATTCAAGTAGCCATACTTGTCTCTCAAGAGTGTCCTTGAAACGCAGTGATGTTACTTTAGTGAGATATGTTTGTGTATTGGTTGTCTAGTGCTGTTCGGTTTACTTTCTCCTACACTTGCACTTCTAATTAGCCCATAGATCAGCGTTTAGTGACAGATAGATAACCATGGACCGGCCCACTTTTTTTCCATGCCCCCTGAGGGGTTGGCGATCGCATCTCAAACACAAATCCTCTGTTCGTGATAATGACGAAGACTCTGTAAATCTTTGAGGAAGCCCACTGACAGATGTGTACAAACAGAGAGAAATAAATAGAGTTTAAGCCAGGAAAACATTTATATTGCATTTAAGCTGGGAAAACAGTTATAATGACAGTTCAGCCACTATTATAATGGTAAAAACACATTGTGTCGAATAATCGCACTAAACGTTTTAGCCAGAAACAAACCTTTAGACTGCCTGTTGTCTCTTGTCGATTTAACAATGAATTTGTTTAAACTCATGATGTTGTGAATATATAAAGTAGTTTTAGAAAACTAGACAATGGCTATTAAAACATTTCACGCTGTGCTTGAAATCATGGCCACAATTTCTTAACATGCGCCATTGTGTATGAATTTTGTATGAAGTTCAAGGAAAAGACACCATAACACCACAGTTAAGCCAATTCAACTGAACATTAGAGGTAAACAATTATTTATGGACTAAAATGCGTGTTTCTCTGTAGAAATGGAATCTAAGGTCAAACTAGTTGCCTTTATCATTCTTTATTCTATGCTCATTCATCCACACCACACGCAAAGGATTATGGGATATCGTAGACAGTAAAGGATACAAAGATGCTGCTTTCAGAAAATGACCAGATGGAGACATTAAAGCGGTCATAATGTCAGGCAGACATTGAATTGAGACTTAAATGAATGCCTTCCTGTGTCCCTTAAGGGAACATATTTTAGCTTTCGGACACAGCCGAAGTCTGCGTCCTTAATCTCCTCCGTTGAGCTTCAGAAAGCATTTAATAATTACACGTCCCATCTCCTTCACCTGCAGGAGCTCTTCTCAACCACACAACACCATCAATATTAAAATGGCAAACTCGCTCTTTTGCCTCAAATTAACGCGGCCTCATGATTTTAATTAAACGATGCCGAGACATCTGAAACTCTTAATGAGTTCCATAATTGCTGGAAAGTTTTTGCGGAGTGATTTGGGTTAAAAATGAGCATCTCTAATTTGCTCTGCGCTGCGGTCACATTGATTTTTTTCGTGAGAAAAGAGAATTGCTTAGAGTGTCATTAAACCATTCGGCCAGCAATGCATTATGGGCCCATTTACACAAGCGTTTTATGTGATTTGGACCAATCGGATTACTTATGATGTGTTTTTTTGCTGAATGATCGTGTTTCTCTGTTAATGTTTATCCGTACTGTATGCATATGATTTCAGAGTCCAGGTGTTTTGGCAGCTGTGGACGCCACCATTCACAAGTCTACAGGAGAGCGTTTTAAAATCTCAGGCTTCCCCACGCTGAAGTACTTCGAGAAGGGGGAAGAAAAGTACACGCTTCCTCAGCTCCGCAGCAAAGACAAGATCATCGAGTGGCTACAGAAGTGAGTTGGTTCCTTTCCTCTGCTCATCTATCATTCAGAAAACAGTGATGTGACTGGGTTGAGTGAAAACTGGAATGCTCTTCTTTGGCATGATTAATAATTCAGTCATGTCAAGATTTTGGTTTCTGTTTTACTGTTGTGTTTTTTCCTGTCATCCTTTAGATAAATACATATAAACATGTAATTCTGATTGGATGAGCCACAGTCGAAGCTGTTATATAACAAAGCCAACGGAAGCCAAAGCTTCATGTTTCTGTTTGGCAAATGAAATAAAAAATGCTATTTCTGTCATGCCGTGAGGGATTATGCACCACATAGATACAGTACAGTGTCTGTTTTTTATGTAGTTTGTGTAGGTGGATGGAGGGATGTATAGGTAGATGCTCGCTTCATTTATTTCCTCACACACTCCTCTGTGTTATTTGTTTCTGATAAAAGTGGATTTAGTGCTCAGGTGGGGTTGTGTGCAGGTGAAGTGTAAATCACTTTTCGTTTCGCTGCTTTACCCTTCAGCAATCTCATGCCTCTATAAATAATCAGTCCAATATAAACACTAGAGATGTCCAGGTACCCACTTTATGCCTTTGTTTTATAGGTGCATGTGTTAGTTGAATGAACTGCTTTTTAAAACAAGTATTAGACTTTGGAAAAACAGTGAGTTTTCTCACCCAGACAGTGAAGGATTTTTGAAAGGGTCACGCACCTTTGACCCCGAGATGTTTATCAGACATCACACTAAGAGGGCCACCTAACTGACTAAGGTCCAGTCAATAGACACAAGCACTCACCTGTTCTAAAGAGCGACTCAGACAGACTCATGCCGGGACTCAGGAGCATAAGCTGTTTCACTGCTGTCTCCTTGACTCTTTTGGATCAGTGACAGATAAGATGACCTGTCAGTGGAAGATCCTGCTCTTGTTTTTATACTGGAGCAGTGCTGTTGTGTGGGCCTGCGGCTTCGATCAGTGGGGCGCTTTGGTTTACCAAAAACGTGGAGAATACACCACAGGAGCGACCTAAAATAAGATGGGTGGAAGTACTTTAACGCAGAGAGCAATGTTCAATATGAAGTTACACTTATTAATAATAATAATAATAATAATTGGAATAAGCAATTCTTCTGCTAAGAATCACTTTTTTTTTTAATCCAGTTATAGACTGTCACACGTGTTTATTTTCCATTGGTGGTTGGCATTTTACAGTAGCTTCAAATATGGCTCATCCTCTCAAAACTAAACTATTAATTTTATAAGGTCACATAAAATACAAATGTATGGGTGTTATTGCATTAGATAGCAGAAGGTCAAACTAAGTGACGTTTATTTGGAAGAAGCACAAGAATCACAACCGAACTGTTCGAGCAACGCATTATTTCACAGAAGTCCATTTTAAATTTAAAAAAATACATTTATATTCTGTTTAATTAATTAAGATGTACAACGTTTTCGGAATGCAAAAAAGTGTTCGTGTGACCTCTGTTCATGCATATTAAAAATGGCTAAGAATTATAAAGCTGGTTCATAGGAAAGGTCACGTGTCATTTACAGTATGTGCGAATGGATCTTGGTTTGGTATGTTGTTATCTAGTAGAATATTTATACATTTAAAGTGTTGCTTGTGTCTGCACTTATGGCCGGTAACCATCGGCTCGACATTAAAAGTTTATGGTCTCAGGGTTATAAGTCTAATTAATTACTGTCTGTTTATGCAGAATGTTGCTGTGATCATGAAAATGTGCAGTTATTACATAATGAACTGACTTGTGCTGTAATTATAAAGATGTCAGCCTCACCTCTTTAATCAGCATCTCGCTCTCTCAGTCCCCAGGCCCCGCCCCCTCCAGAGAAATCATGGGACGAGACGCCATCCAGCGTGAGTCACCTGGGAGCTGAAGATTTCAGGGAATCTCTGAAGAAGAAGAAACACGCCCTGGTCATGTTTTACGCTCCGTGTAAGTTTTTGGAAGATACTGCAGCTGGAGTTTGTGTCCCTCAGCACAGATCCAGGCTTCTCTGAACCGTTTGCCATTATAGGAAAATGAATAAGAATTGAAGTTTTTGGTCATCATTTTGTGTGATCGTTTGGAATGCTGGCCAGACATCTGCTTTTTATAGCTGCATGCATTTTCCAAAGTTTAAAAGATGTGAAGACCCGCTGGTCAAGTCGGGGGGGGTAAGATGCCTTGCTCAAGGCCTCCTCAGTTGTTTCCTGCCTGCATTGGGACACAAACCGGCGACCTTCTGGTTAAGTCCAAGTCTAACCAGTAGACCACAGTTGCCCCCCAAAATAATTACAATAGGTCATAACAATTGGGCTTCTTTGACTGGCATGGTTTCAACCTCTGTGCGTTTTTGAACTGGTTAAACCATTGCGAATGTTTGAAGTTTGAGGAACTTAAGGGAGATGGATTACTGACAGGTCACCTCCAACATTCCTCTTGTGAAATCAAACAGTGAGCTCCACAGCATCTTGATGGAGGCTTCAAAGCTCAGTCATGTGTAACAGCCCAAATGGTTTAGGGACCCCGGATGCTCGCACGACCCTCGTTTTGTCACGCTCTGTTCTCTCTCATTCGTAACTGTTATGCGACTTTGAGAGAATGCGTGTGATCACACTGAAGTCTGCTATGCGTTCACGCAGTGTTAATTGTTACAAAGTGACATCCGTTAAGATGAGTTTCACGAAGCCTGTCTGCATGAGTTTGTATAAGACTGAGAGCTTTGTGATAACATCTATTTAATGGTCTTTTGTTTTCAGGCTGAAATTTGACCTGGACAAGCTCGCCAATCATATGACAGTGGCGTAACAGAGAGGAATCAGTTTTAACTTGATTGCAGTGTATACCCACTGCAATTATTTGCCATTATGCCACATTGTGTCACAGTCCATCTCCCCTCACTGGCCTGTTAGTTTATCCAGCTCCATTAATTACAGCTTCGTTTCAGCTTGATTACAAGTCTAAAACGATATAAAACAGTGTTTGTATGGGGTATTAAAGACTGTTAATCAAAACACTATAATTATACTGATTAGTGGCACAACAGATGGTGTGAGTGGTGATGTTTTAAAACAGAGCCTGTTAGTGCGGCTTTGTTCTGCTGAAAGGCATCAGTCAACAGGACCGGACAGAGCTTTCATCACTTTAAAAGCAACTTGCTAGTTAAAGCTGTAGCCCGTGACTTTGTTTTTGGATTAAAAATGAACAAAAACAGTTTTGGAGCAAGTATATAACAGATCAGTGTTTGAAACTCCCTCCTTACCCTGTGTTGTTCGAGCCAATGTTTTGTGAAATGTCAGTCAGGCTTCATTTGTCTTTAACGTACGTGATAAATATGTAAAGCAACCTGCAATTTTGTTTCAAACAGACATGGCGACTGAAAGGCAAAAGTTACGGATTGCAGCTCACCTAATAGGGCAGTTCTTTACATTGGTACATTCAGGAGGTTTAAATATCACCGAGCTACGCTGATGATAGCGATTCCCCTCCAGAGAGAGCGTGATAGTCGAAACGAGATGTTCTTATCAGAGGCTGAGCAGACTCGAGGGCTTTAGTTCTCCCAAACCACCAATCCCTCATGTCAGTGTCACATCAGGGAACCTCCAGAGCGATTTTAAAACGGATCTCTTTGTCATTCTGTGCCACGGAGTTCCACAACTTCTTGGATTAACATTTTGACCAGCGTATGCGCTTGACATTTCTTCTTGCATGCGATTAAAAACCATTATGCGCTGTTATTGTAAGTACGGCTGTTGGCCACACTTAAAGTTCTCGATTAGAGTATCTGATCGGCCGCTGAGACGAACTCGCATCGACCTTGCACGGGTTTGGCATGCAGCCCAAGCTTTCTTCTCCTGGTACAATAGCAACGTGAGCCAAAAAGGAGGGTAGACAGCTTCATGCACCATTATTTATAATGACCCTCGTGCTACAAGGCATCTAACAAATTAGATGCCTTGTTCCCCACACAAACAGGCCTTTGTTTGCTGGCCTGTACATTATTACACTGCCATTTAACTGTCATTAAAAGCCACCAGTTTTCCAAATTGAACCCACTTACTTGAATAGCATTCGTTTAAAAATGTACAGTAGCACCAACGCGTGCAAACAAGGTCGCGTGACAAACAATCAGACGCGCTAAACAATGCGATTGTGCCTCGGCCATGTAGCATTTGGCAGGTTTTCAGTTTTGGACAGCTGTTTGTTTAATGCAAGACGTTCTTTTAAAACATTTAAAGGCATGGTTCATGCATAATTCATAAGATGAACACCTTCCGCATCAAAGCCACTTCGCAAGAGCGTGTTGGAAATGAAAGTTTAGGAGTTATGAGGAGCAAAAAGAAAGATGCTCACCTGATCTGGAGGAGGTTTGACAGGCATACATCGCCTCAGGAAAGCCCCCATTGGGCTGTCTATGAAAAGAATAAAGTAACTTTTGATGTGCTGAGAAGCTGAATTTTGTCATCACTAAAGCCTTTTATACCTGCTGCAGACAGGCAGTGATGGATTATGTGTGCGTTTGTTTGTTGTAAGTTACTGTTGGCTTTACAGGGTGCAATCACTGTCTTCTGTTTTTTCTTATTAGCATTCGCCTCAGTATTTGTCCAGTTATTTATTCTGGGATATATCACCTCTTGCCTTTTGTTCTCTGAATTATAAGGCGAGATGTCTCCCTGAATACTAACGTATTGCTGTGTTCCGCAGGGTGCCCACACTGCAAGAACGCCATCCCTCATTTCACATCAGCAGCTGAGATCTTCAAAGAAGACCGCAAGGTGAGGTTCAGCCCCGTTACGCAGATTTTCAGACTTTCCTTATCAGCGGTTCTCTACTGGTGGGTCATGACCCAAAAATGGATCCCGGGTCTATTCTGATACGATTAAGGAAAACAGGAAAACAGCAATGCTAAAATGCAAATAAAATCCAATTATATAACCGTGTATGAGATGGCACAATAAATAGGTTTTCACAGCTTAAAAAACTGAATCTTATCTTGTGAAACTCTTTTGGCAAATTAGACAGGCACAGGTTGTGCACAGGTTTTGTGACGTGTGACACAGGTTGTGGCTGTGTGAGATATAAAACCTTACATTCTTGAAGACTAATTGCCAGTGTTAAGATTAGTATTATATTTATCATTCCATACTTCATTTGATAATAATGATAATACTTTTAAGTGTTTACTCTCGTGCTCTAGTCATGAGTTCTGTAAATCATACAGACCCCTAAACTGTGTCTTGCTGATACTGAGGCACAATTCTCTCTATCTCTCTCTCTCTCTCTCTCTCTCTCTCTGTCTGTCTGTCATATTCAGACATTCTAGAATTGAATCACTGTTTGTCTCCAGAATGTCCTCAAGGTTTTCAGTGTCATAGTCTCTGTGATTTCCGGTGCTGTTGACCTTGTTCGTCTGATTCAAACTTTCACTCACTCTTTATCTGTCTAGTTTATCTCTGTTCATTTATATACAGTATCATGGAGTCGGGTGTGCTGCTTTGACAATGCGTTGAGGAATAACTTACCCAGAAATGACAATCCGGTCATCGTTTACACACAAAGAGAATATTTCAAGAACCTTCACACATCTTTTGGATGTAACCAATGGCACCAATGGCTGCTTCTGTCTTGCTTTCTTGAGCCTGACAATCCGTGGTCCTCATAAACTGTCTTTCTTTGGAAAGCGCGATGAATGTGAAGAATTCTGTAACAAATAATTTCTCATAGTTTTGTTTCAGGGAAAATAACAGCAGATGGGTTTGGAATGACACAAGCATGAGTAAAATAATAATGCCAGGATTTTCATTTTTGGGTGCACTGTCCCTTTAAATTTCAAATTCACACATTTCCTTCACGTTCACGAGTGTCGACGCTTGCACGCTTGCTACCGCGCTCTCACACATTCTCTTTCCAGAGCAACATGACATTCATCCGTCAGTGCCTCTCAGATGTCTACAAACTGACGCTTTTTCTCAAAGTCTTCCACTTTTCCAAAAAACTCGTTTGAAAGTAGCTGGCTGTCTTCTGAGTCCTCAGAGGCCTCATGAAAACATTTCATTTGGCTTCTTTAGCGGCGGACATTTATCACTGGCCAAGGGACAGAAATGTGGAATTGTTGTTTGCAAATGTCTAAAATTCATCAGGCACAACGTCAGCTCACTTTAATCTCCCAATAGCTGTTGCGTTTAAACTCGCGCATGATCATTATTTACATGAATAACATTTGGAAATTTACCTTGCCAAGATTAAAGCGGGGCCAGGTTTCTTTTTGTCCAGAATTTCGAGTTAACGCCCTCAGAGATATTATTAAAAACAGATATTGTTTGCCTGAAGAATGAAACCTCTGTTCCGAAAGCTCCATCTACTGGTTTTTCTAAACAATGAGCCACTTAATTCATAGTCTGTTTTTTTCCTCCATTTTCCACATGTATAATCCTCTGTGAGTGTAGAAGAGGTACTGCAAGCTGTGTGGCTTCATATGTGCTTGAGTACTTGGAAATGACCGCAATGATCAACCGGGTGAATGTGACCTGTTTTTTTTAAACTTCAAAGCGTTTCACAATGATTGGAATAAACTAACAGCAATATGCTAACGGGCCATAACAGGTCCTCCTCTTTAATACTGCGATTTGCGATGATGGTATTTTTGAGTGGCACCTTGCTGTCTGATTGGTAGGGGGAACTGTGTGCGTAAGCACAGTACACAATAGCGTTAATTATTGTCTGGAGAGCTTTAGAGGACACAGTCATGCTATAAGATTTGGCAGCACTCAAGCTGCAAGTGTGTCCACTTAACCTGTAGGTCCATACGTCAGCAATTTAAAAACAGCACAAGGAACTCGCTCTGTCTTGCCCCTCTCTTTACGTGTTTGTGTAACTTACATTGCGCATTTAGTTTGTTACATATGCATTGCACCTTAAAAAGCATGACGCTCAGATAATCTCGTCGCATTACAGGCTGTGCACGTTACAGATCCTGTGTTCCTGTAGCATTGTTGGTAGAGCAAAGGTTGTGAGTTTGATTCACAGGGAAAACACACACTAATAAAAGCTTGAAGGCACTGTAGGTCCCTTTGGATAAACGCATCTGCCAAATGCATAAATGTAAATTACAACCATATACAAATGTGGTTTGGATTATGTTTGTAAAAAAAAAAAACGACAGACTTTCAACAACTAAATTGATTAAAGTCAGGCACACCAAAATAAAGATTTTGCTGACTGTCTAACAAAGCCTTTTTCAGTTTTATTCATCATTACATCAAAGGAATTGGACAGCAATTTTGCATTAGGACTGATCCCACCCCAGTCTTCAAACCAGAGTCTGAATCTGCAAATGATTGTTACCATGACACTCAAACAAAGAATACCTCCAAAGTCAAGTTTTGTTTATGTTTTAAAAAAGGTTTAAGGGATCTGGTTCCACTTAGCATCCAATTATCTCCTTCTGGTTCCACTGTTCATCCTCTGTTCTCATTAGTCCTCATTTCCGTTCTGTACTGTGCATTAGTGTGCTAAATGACATGGTATTTGCATTTCTGCATTTCTCCACTTCCTGTTCTCTGCCCCATGACTAACGCATTGTTTGTGCAGCTAACAAATGCATATTTTATTTTAGACACAGAATACTCTAATGGTAAGAGTCAAATGTGATGCATAAGACCTGGTTCAGTTGTTCTTATCTTGATGTGATGTGTTTTTAACTTAATACCTCCATAGGCAAAGGAAACAATTTATTTAAGCATCTCCTGTATTATTCATGACTGTTTAATTTACAGTGTTCAAGACCTGGTCTCTCTCTCTCTGTAAGGCTGGTAATTATTATCTTGCAAAAGATCTAAGAATGACTTCTTGGCCTCATTCATCTCGTGAACCACTCTGTGTCAGCACAAAATCACAGGCCGCTAGTCTTATGTTGCTCATTGGTGAGGTTATAGCAAGATCAGTCAAGGGCCAGAAGGGTTTCTTGCCACTAGCACACGAGAATCAATACCAGAATTGGCCGGAACCTCAGAATAAACACCATCTTTCCTCTCCGTTTCTCCTGTCAATGGAGACTAAATAATGAGCAGCACATTCATGTCCTGTAATCTTAGACGATCCTATTTGATTGGTTCTAAAGATTTTACTATTGCTAAAGTCTGGCATCAAGCTTACATCTGRTTGGTCAGTGTGAGCAGTCTGCAATTACGTGCAGCTTTGACGCATACAACTTCAAGTCGTTGTGGTAACGCTCTGTCACGATGCATCTCGTTTCCCCCAGTGTAGATACAGCCCTACGAGCGACAATACCAAATGGTGATTAAACTAGATGGATTCATGTCATGATAAATTTCGTTTAGCTCCGCAGATAGGGTGCTTCGGTTTCACCTTTGAGTGATAAACTGCAATGAACACGGGTTGACAGGCCAAAACACATCGTTACACCTTGACAGATTTTTTTTGCACGCGAGCAAAAGGGAAAATGACGGAAATATGCCATTCGTCAGGAGACATTTACGGTCCATTTGTTTATGTTTCGCAAACTGCTGTCCTGAGATATCCTGAGCATAAATCTCAGCTCTTGTTTTTATATTGGCTTGTTTGAGATGTATTTTTTCGTTCTCTGCTTTGAATGGCTTTTCTCGACAGGAATGCATTACTCATTTTTCATTACCCTGAAAGAAATCGGCTAAATTCGGAACGTATGGATGCAGCGAGCGAATCGGCTTCATCAGTGCCAAAGCAGCTGTGCTGTTAGATTTCACAGTTATGTTCTCACACATTAAAATATTCATCCAAAGGGCAAAGAATAGCTTTGATTTTAATATGAATTTTACTGCAGAGGTTTTGTATGAGGATGTCATTTACATTTTTATTGTTTATACCAACGGTTTATTTATAAGCTAACGGTCATCAGGAAAATTCAAACGCACTGCCATGCAGTCTTATTGATTATTGAGCAATGTATGACGTCTCTGTAAATGGCCCCATTAGAGATTCGTGGATATGTATCAATATAGTTGAGTTGTGTTTGAATACGTCTGTCAGCACGACAGCATTCTCTCTGCAGTCTGAATTCTCCTCAGAGCTACGCTGTCTCAATGGGCTCAGGGGGATTTAGGAGAGCAAACAACATAGCCATGATCAGACAGCCTAATTCTACCAAACAAACTACATCCTGTACAATCCACAGCTCACAGACTCATATCTTTTATAACCTTTAAAAATTTAATTTTATTTGTGCAAAAGTTCCAAATGTTTGTCAATATACTATTAAAAAAGTATCTAAAAGTATTCACATTGTATTTGAGCATTCAATGATCCATGGTACTGAATATATATTTGATATGTGGTATATAACAGATCGATATTTATGGTATATTTTGGATCGATATATATAGTATATATTAGATTGATATATGGTATGTTTTAGAATGATATATGGTATATATGAGATTGTCATCACAACAGAATGACTGTGTTTGGGTTGTTTGTCTGACAGAGCTGAATGTTACATGTAATCTGGCTTTTAATTCTTTTCAGATTGCATATGCTGCAGTGGACTGCACAAAAGGGCAGAACCATGAGTTGTGTAAACAGGAAGGAGTTGAGGGCTACCCAACATTTACCTATTATAACTATGGAAAGTTCAGTGAGAAATACAATGGAGAAAGAGGGGTAAGTGCTGTTTGTCACACAGGTAAAAAACAAAAAGCAACCTAACACCACGGCCCTATTTCGACAACTACAGTACAGTATTAATGTCATTACATTAAAGGTAGCGTAGGCAGTTTTAAAGAGGCTATCTATCTAATCTGTCTAGCTTCTAACCCTAGATATAGATATATATTTATATAATTTATATCTAATCTAAATAATCCAAATAATATATCCTGAATGCTATCAGGATGTGAAGAGACTTTCAACCAGCATCACAAAAAAATGTTTCTGGAAAAAATCACCTACCCTGCCTTTAATAGTGTCATTTCCACACTGCCAAGTGTCATTAAACAAAATTACAAAAATATCGATTGATACCTTTTGGGGGAACTATGAATGGTTACAGGTAAACTGTTGTGTATTTCATTGCGTTCCCTTTTGCAGGAAGCTGGTTTCACAGGTTTCATGAGAAACCTCCGAGGCCGGGATCAGGAGAAAGTGGGAAAACGGAAGGAGGAGCTCTAAGGGTGTGGGCGTGGTCCTGTACATGGGAGGAGCCTATCATTGCACTGTGACTTGGGCAGGGACATCCCAGCACTGATGCCACAGACTTGAAAACCTCAGCTAGAAAGGCTATTTTTTATAAAACTGTGCCCTTATGTTTTTCTAATACCAATGTACAACCATCAGACCACTTTTTTTGTTTTATTTTTTTATTTCCTACAATGTTTTGTGAGATTGTTCCCAAAATACTGTGACTTCAGTTACTGAAATCTACACCTGAGATCTATGCAATACTGGGCCCTCTCTCCCCAGGGTCCCGTACCTGTGATGGGTGACTGGTGTTACTGGGGAATGCCGGTTATTGCCGTTACTCATTCCAATGAGGAGGAATAACGTGTACAATCTTATCTGCAAATATTTTTGTATTTAAAAAATTGGAAACATTTGCTGTATGACATCATGGCTTTGGGAGAAAGTTGTTGTAGCTCATCTATGTGGCCTTAAATCTTCGGATTACCGTCGTCCAAACCGTGCAGTGCGTCTTTGACAATATTATGGGGATATACTGGGGCCAAAAGACAACAAAGCGAATACAAAAACACGTGTTCAAGCAAGCGTTTTTTCTTTTCATTGTATTAAGATTCATTGTCGATTGTAACGGAGTACAGTGACATGAAAAGCTAGAATATTACAAAAAAGCGTTTTAAAAATGACTTCATTCCATAAGCACTGCAATTCTTAGTCATTCTCGTTGGCTCATTGTAAATGAATATTCTGCGTATGTTGAAGGTCACAACCCTTGTGTGGTTTATACTGTACGTCTAGTCTGATTATATAGCCTGAAACCTCCACTCTGCTCCCCCCATCTGATTTACAATGTCACTCTATATCTGTAATACACATGGACGTTTCCTCTAATCCGCATACAAATGGAAACAGTAGGTGATAATGGGAGCCATAGGTCATAGCAGGACCGATTTCGTATCTTTGTTTATGCAGGAGAGGGATGGCTTATTTAAGGCTAGTTGAGTGATGGTCATTTAACTGGTTTAAACAGCGCTGAATGTGTACCGGGGATCTGTTTTACTTGTTCTTTGCCAGGTGTTGGCACTCGTACTGATAATGTGACCCTCACCGATCGCTGTGGCAACAGAACCGCTGTGTGTGGAAATGCCCTGCTCTAGGCAGTATACATATTTAATGGTCTTGTAGCTTAACTTTTGTTGTATAATTCAGAGGGTTGGTCCGTTACATTATGAATAAGGTTCTCAGGGAAAGCAAAACACAATTGAGGAGAGCTAGCGCATACTGTAATTTGCAATCCAGTTGGGTGTTCACTATTCATGTCATCAACTTATGAATTGTTTACATATGTCTTCGGAAGACTGAACAGGAATTGAGTTTACATTTCCTTGCTAAATTTTTGGCAACAGGTATTGAATAAAACATGATGGGCGACAAGGCGTCGATGTCAGTTTTATGCAAGATAATGGTTTCAAGTTCAAAATCCTTCTTTAAGGGAGAAGTGATCATGTGTTGAATTCATATCACGAATCCGATCGTAAAAGGTTCACATTGCAGGAGGGTCGACGGCAGCTTGTAGGAAATTCTGTCAAGAGTCGCATCGGTTGACTACATGATCAGCTGTGGTGCAAAATAACAGGATCATTAAATGCATGCTTGTTCAGATAGGTTTTGCTTCCTGCCTCTTCTGCAGAGATGGTTAATTCTCGTTGGCATTTACATCATTGTTTGGACAGTCAGGGGCCTTGATCAGGTTCCAGTGAGTTATTCTGTTGTAGAACATTCTGCTTTGTTTTATCCCAAAGGTTTGAGAATGTGGGAGCTACCACAACTATGCCAAGAAGTCACTGTCGTCTTTGTTATTTTTTGTGCCCAGCCATATGTACAGTTTTGCCGCATTGGTGAACACAATGCAAAATAAAAGGCATACATTTCCAAAAACCATTGTCATTATTCTGCATACACAACCAGTGTAATGAAAATATTATGGACTAATAATGAAAAAATTACTTTTGAAGTGCTTATATTAGGCTTCTATTAAAGGAGAAACGTAAAGCAATATGATATTTTAGTCTTTTGTGGTCAGAATATCATATACACTTAGGGTGGCCTCTTGTGATTGAAGCCAGTAACCGCACAAACCGACTTTAAATAACACAATATTGATGTACACAACTTGATTACAATCATATTATATTATATACAGGTTATATTAAATACATTACATAGTCACAAAAGAAGAGAGGTTACCCTGGAGGTTACCCTTTTTTATTGTATAATCCTTCACTGAGGGCAAAAGTACAGAAATAAATTGCTCATGAAAACATCACTACAGAAAATTCCCACCCAGTGTATGCGTGTGCGCTGTATCATTCAGGCACGCTCAGCTGCCCTTTGATGAAAATGAGGAGTTAGTTGGACATTGGCGACTATTTATTTGACATTTTGATGCATCTAGTAGTGCCCTGCATCTAGTAGTGCCCTGAATCTAGTAGTGCCCTGGAATGGCACCTTGTAACCACACAGCAATGCTTTGGGATCATAGCTGTGAGTTTTGCGAAAGCAAGCAGCATTCCGATTTTCTTTAACTACATTTCTGCATTGGCTTTAGTATTTTCTGCACATTTTGCACAAAGCTCGCACTGTTGTTCTTCAATACCAAGGGACAAATGTGGGCTAGTTTGCTGACTTCGGCTGGCCTGCAGACAGCTAATTTGTTTTCCATTTGGCTCTGGTAAACAGTTCTGTGCAGCGAGTCCACATATAGTCTTACTTTTAAGTAAACTCCCCTTTAACCGCTACTTACTACTTTTCTTCCCTTTCCAGGCAATACACACACATACGATAACATCTTATCAGCTTTTACCCTAGTTAAGATAAAAAATAGTCAATTTCTCTGGTTATAAAGCTAACTCTGAGGTCATTTTTACACGTCTGACCAAGACGCTCACTTAACATGTAGTTTCCTTCAAGACAGATGTTACCATTTAAACTGTGTTTCTCCAGGTATGACAGAAAAAGTTGAAAACAATATGTCGCCACCGTTGAACCCCAGCAGAAATCTCCCCCTGGTGTCTTATAACACCTTTGCTGTCACGGAACACGAGAATCGCAACAAATAAATTGCTTGACAAAACTGAGGGACCAATCACTATTGTGTTATTTCTCAGTGATTGCTTATCAGCAAGACTTCCTGTCGGGTTTCAGCATGTGAACGTCTTCCTGGGCTAATCCTGCCATAATCTCAAAGGAACAAACCCCTTTGCTGTCAAACTGAACTTGAAACCCAGAGAGACGTGTGAGCGGTTTGCCAGATTGGAAACTCAAGGGATAAGTCATTTTGGGACATTTAAACTGCTGCCCGTAGAGGAACGCCTGCTGGCAAAATGCATCGTGTGTTGTTGAGTGCAATATGTGGCTGTTTAATGGCTTGGAGAGAGAGAGATGATGCCCATTCCTTCAAAATAACCTGAAGGAAGCTACTGAGGGTGCAAGCAATTCCCATGCGCCTGGATGCAGCACTTCATGTCAGAACATGAGTTGAAAAGAGGACAAGGAGATGCCAGCTTGAACAAAGCCAAAGATTATAGAATTAACAAGATACTGCAGTTCTGTTACTATGAATGGGGAAAACTGCACTGCTCAGTTTGGTTGCTTTAGTGAAGGAAGTCCCGCAAACTAGTAAAACGAGCAAATCATCAATCGCGAAACACTAACAATTCTTACTTAATCCCCCCTCTGGGCAACCATTTAAAAGTGGTTGCGCATACGCAGTTCCTGAAGCGATTTGGAAAAACGTTTTATAGCGCAACTTGAACTCGTGTTGTATGACTGAAATAGCTGCAAAGATGGCCGCCAAGTGTGGAGACTTCCTACATGTAATGTTATGTCTGCATGCAGCATTAAAGGTGACATACTTCTAAAATTTCTCATTTTGTGTTGTTTAGAGAAGAAACATCACAAAAATTTGGCATGACACAAGGATGAATAAACACTGATAGAATTTTCATTTCTGGATAAGCGTTGGTGATCATGTTCAAAATCCATGCTAATGGACATGTAGGCTATAATTTTTAGTTGTGCAATGTTAGCCTACCAAAACACAACTGTTCAAATTTCTAATGCCAGATCGCCATTGTCCCGAGCACATTGTAAATGGTCTTTCATTATGGGCACTGGTGTATGCCCAGAGGCCTCGTGGTCCAGCCCTGCTGTGGAGCAATGCTTCAGCTACTGAAGACATTGGTTTAGCACAGCCATCTCTGCCTGTGGCTAGAGAATTAATAGCAACCAGCAAGGAAGTCACTGGAACAAACTCTGTAACAGAAGTCAATGGCATAAATACACCCCCATTATCTTTACTGTAGAAAAATAGATTTCTCTTCACTCTCGCTCTGAAAGCAATAATCAAAATGATGTGCAGCGCTTGCCACATAATCCATACAAACTCATTTTGCCTTTGTTTCATAGACACGCCGGTAGAACTGGAAGAACATATAGCATTTGTTCTCAGCCGTAACCCAGTCATAAATTGGTACTTTGGTGCATTTAATTGGGTTAGGTTAAAACAAATAGTTCTGTGTTTTTTTCCGGCCTTTGAGGTTAGCGTCCATCGAAATGCATAATGCTTCTGTTAGTTTTAATTATCTGTATAAATTGATATTACAGAGTGTCAGGATCAGTGATAACAGGAGTGCTTAAAAGCGGTGAGGAAGCAGCATTTTCGAGAGTGATGTCTATATTCCATGTATTAACTCATTGGAGGCTGATGTTTTATTCTGCAGGGTTGCTCGAGAGATATAACCAATGCTCAAGTCGCCCATTATACCACTCCACGTGCTGTCAGTATGAATGACAGCTTCGTATGCTGTCACCCTGACACTCAGGCGCTGAAACAGCTGGAGACTGCCAGCTTCTCATCAAGCTGTCCATGTAGTGGACGTCAATCTTGAATGAAGGACTGGAGCTGCTGTGAAAGTGGATGTTTTCAGGGGGTTACTTTAGGCTGGAGAGCTCTCACTTTCATTCTTTTTGAGCACGGACAGTGAGTGATGAATGAAGTTCCATCCAATTCATTTTCAAGGATCGGGGTGAGTCAACATATTACACATACTACAAAAATAACTACAAAACCCAAGCCAGCGTTTGCTTTATGTGCTTTTTTTGAACGTAATATATATGTTTCATAAATAAATATATATTATATTTGCATAATTATTTTATAATTATTTTGCAATACAGTGCAATATACACAGTGTATTGAATTGGATTTGTAGTACTTAATATATACATATATACACACACACATATATATATATAATACAGTTTTAATGTCCAAATTACTGGCCGCTGATCTACATACCTACAGTTGCCACATAATAATCAACATAATGCATAATCTACAATAAACCCACAATGCAAGTTACTGTAGGCCCAAGGCCACGTCACACAGACCGGCATAGTCGACTCTGAGCCGAACAAATGCGAAGCTACACCGAAATGAACCGAACATCACACGGACTGCGCCGAAGCTGAGACGAGGGTCAGCGAAACCAACATGAGACCTGCAGGAAGAGCTCATCGCTGACAGTTTATTAGCACAACAACACGGAAGGATAATTATGTCTTAATACGGTGTAAATGGGCTCTTGTTAGTAGGTATGTACATCTAACAGTGGCGATGCATGCAACGAATTTCTCGATGTCAGGCTAACTGGTTTGCTAAGGTAGCAGTGTCATCCACTCATCAGTGCTTATGAACGTGTAGTTTCTGATGTGCCACTTCTAAGCAGTCTCATAATCCTGTACAAACGGTATGATTACATGATTTTTGTATTTGAGCATAACACCATCAGCCGATGTGAGAGCTAGCAAACGTGCTAAAGTCATTAGCTTAGCTCTACCATAATAATATTAGACTTTAGGGAGTGAATGTTGTATATTTAGTACTGACAGTCGTCAGTATGCAGG
>JAZGTJ010005034.1:0-28760 GCA_036877575.1 Botia almorhae
AACGGTACTTGGGCGACGACCGATGACGTTTCACAAGTCCACAAGAACACAAGTACAGACAAGAACGCATATTGAGAAACGGCTTTGGTATTGAGAAACGCCTCGCGTCTCCACTTTCCGCCATTTTTGAAATATGACGCCTCCTCTCCCAGAGCCTCATGGGATAGGAAAGTGTCCATGGTATGCGTACTACAGAATTCGGGCGGAAGCAGTAGGTCATCCGGGTACTTCTTGCCTACTGAATTTCGAATACTATGAATTCGGACATACTACTCGCCTCGCATACTGTTTTTCGCGTACTATATAGTAGGGAAGTATCCTTACCAGTGATGATTTAAACGCAGAGGTCATTTTTGGTATGGGTTACCATATCTGACAAGTATGTCACTTTCACTTATAATAATATTGTCGATGGCAATGCTAATTAGCGTGTTTCTCTCGCTGCAAATTACAGCCGCTACGGCGCTTAGAACTCGCCGATTGTAACCGCAAACAATCGCGGAACATCAATAACATACATATAACAGATAAACATGCACATATAAACGTACTTACATCAAGGCATTAAACGCATTATACCCAGCATAAACAAGCGCGCAGAGATGAGCATTCACCAAACTGTCAAATACATGACACAAAATACGTGAATCGAGAATGTCCCTTTCCGGGCACCGTAATACGCTACAGTTTAACTTTCGATAACTTTAAACAGTGTTCAGGTGTTCTTCTAAAGGCATACTTACTTTTAAAACAGCTGGTCTTCATGACGTGAACGCCTCGCTTGCTGCCCGCAAACTGCGAATACGCATGCGTGGAGTTTCTTATTATTACCAGAAAGTTTCTCATTATTATGAGATGTCATTATTTCGAGATACTAAGTCATTATTATGAGAAAGTTTCTCGTTATTATAAGATAGTATCTCGAAATAATGACATATTAAGTCATTATTATGAGAAAATTTCTCGTTATTATGTTCAAATTCAAATTTTATTTGTCACATACAAGATCATACACACACAGTACGACATGCAGTGAAATGCTTTATACGACTGTCTTACAGAAAGAAAAGTAAAAATTTAAAGTTTAAGAAATTAAAGATTTAAAGTAAAGTAAAGATTTATGTAAAAATTTAAAGATTTAAAGTGTACAAGTATTTACAATGTATATGTATATAAATATATATGTAAAGATGTATATGAAAAAAATACAGTACAGGATGTGCAATATCGGTATATACACAATATATAGTGATTGTGTTGTGTGGGGGTATGTCCAGAAAGTCCAGATCCTAAGTGTTCTGGTTGAGGGCCCGAATGGCCTGCGGGAAGAAGCTCCTCTCTCTGTGTTCGCCTTCAGAGAACGGAATCGTTTCCCTGACCGCAACAGAGAGAAGAGTCCATTGTTGGGATGGCTGAGGTCCTTCATAATCTTCCTGGCTTTGGTCCAGCACCGCTTGCTGTATATAGTCTCCAGGTCAGGGAGCTCTGTGCGGATGGTGCGCTCGGCTGATCGCACCACCCTCTGAAGAGCTTGCCTGTCCTGTTTGGTGCTGTTTCCAAACCAGGTTATGATGTTTCCCGTCAGGATGCTCTCAATGGTGCATGTGTAGAATGTCTTTAGCACCTTTGAGGGCAGTTTAAAGTCCTTCAGCCGTCTAAGATGATAAAGACGCTGCCGGGCCTTCTTCACCAGGGTGTTAACGTGACAGGACCATGTAAGGTCCTGCGTAATGTAAACACCTAGGTACCGGGGATGTTAAGTCATTATTTTCTGTTATTATTCGTTAAGTCATTATTTCGAGATAGGAAGTCATTATTATGAGAAAGTCTCTCAATATAATGAGATACTAAGTCATAATATGACTTACCGATTTATTTATTTTCTCAATCGTGGCGGGAATGGGCTTCCATACTAGGAATTACATCAGAATTCACATTTTTGTTTATGCCTTCTCCATATAGTGCACTGTGGCATTCAGGACATAGGGAATAATGAATAAGTTAACAAGTGTACATAATACATGCAAAGATGACTTGAGTGGCTGATATGGGTCTTTTTAGGAAGCAGATGTGTGCTAGTCCTCTTAAAACATATGTTTACAAGATACCGCACACCTATATCGAGCACTTTTAAGGGAAAACTAGACTAATCTTGTCAGGTTAGCAAACGGAGGAACCCAGGCGCAGACAGCGGTACACAAACGAGACTTTTATTAAATAAACAACCATAACAAGGCTGAACAAAGAGCACAACTGAGCCACAAGAACTGAACCGAAATAAGATTAACTCAAATACAGGAAGTAAATGCACAAAATAAAGACTTCAAATAACGAGCTAAAGGGGTAATTAAGAAAACGACAGTTAATAGAAACCAAGAATACAATCGTAGAAAATAAAGAATAACTGATTAATATTTATCTAATATATACATACATTAATAAATAAACAAACAAACAATAACAAGATGGAGACAACGGACTAAACCACAGACCAGGCAGGGACACACTAGACAACTGAACGAGGACAGAAACAAGATCTAAGGCAAATACAGACCCCACCGAGACTTAGTAATGGGAAACGAATAACAGATAATGACGGGCTCAACACGAGCAGAGAGTAGCGGGGACTTCACGCGAGAAAACAGCAGACATGAACAACGCTCAATAGACCAATCACCAATAGACAACCACGACATGGGACGACACGAACCGACACAAAACAGCGAACACGAGGGCAATAAATACACAAGGGGAAATGAAAGCAACAGGTGCGCGACATTAACAGAAACGAGTAAACAAGGGAACAAGGAGACGGGGTGTTGACGCAAGACAGGAGAGCACATGGCTAATGAATATGCAATTAGCCATGTGCTTCCACATGTAACGCACACCCAGGGCGCGAGTCCAGACTCCGCCTCAAAACTAAGACAGATTGAGTGGAGTCTGAACCTCGCGCTCTGACACGTAACAAGACAGAGTCAGGATCCTGGCGAAACGCGATCTCAGACTAGACAGAAGCCAGGATTCTGACAAATCTTTCCATTTAAAATAGTGATTTTTGTGGTGTCAAATATTCCATGATCCATGACCTTAACCTGCCCTCCTGAATCATATTTGTGAAATAATCAGTACTTAATATTGTGTATACTTAATATATTAATATTTTGAACAGACAATAATTTGGGATCACAAAGGCTAAAAACATTTCACCACATAAAAAACAAATTGAGGTTAGTTACTTTGCATGGTGTAATGTACAATAAAATTAAAATATATTTCAATAGTAAATGCTAGATTTTTATTTATTTAATTTTTTTCATCTTTTTATATATGTAATCCACATTGGTCTTGCATAGATAAAGGGAGTCAATTTACATTTTTTAAAATTCATACAATAAATTTCCTCATGACAGTCATAACAACATCAATCATTAGAAACAAAATAGTAAAACCATTGCAAAACAAAGCACTGTTTTATCAAAATAATGAAAAATTACTTTACCAATAATAATAGTTACCAACTGCTTGACAAATTCTCTGGCCGATAGATTGCACTGGTAAAAAGTGAAATGTAGATGTAATGGCTGTACACGCTGGGGTAAAAAATTTATAGTTTAGTCTTACTGTCTTTTTATTTTTGAATGTTGTTTCTCAACAGTGTGTATATAACTAGAAAACCATAAAATGACTTAGTTCAGGCCCATAACACAACCTGTGATTAGTACATGGGGTGATCTGCAACATATTTTACAAATAGTTTAATTTCCTGAAGGGTGGAAAAAAGTACATAAAAATCTGAAGTGACACTGTAAACATGCATTTGAGGACAAACTGCCTTATGGGAATTTTATATAGAGAGATTTACTGTATGTAGGACATGCATTAGTGATCTGTCAGTTTATTATTTCAAAGTTTTAATGGCAAAATGATGACAATAGAGCTATTTCAGTCCCAAACAAAAAAAAATAATTCTTACCAAATATAAAATGAACATTTACAAGTCGTTACTGCCAATAGTAACAGTGTACCATTATGAAATCATCTTTTTCCTTGCTTTTGCAGAATAGCCTGGTAGATGTCAGACTTGAGAAACCTGGGATAGCAATCTCTCGCCATTAGACTGAATATCATCTTCTGTGCTGTATCAAATGAGTTCAGGTTTGGCTCTGAGATGTTGTTTGTGATGTTTGTACGAGTCCCAGAATCTATGTTGACCTGAAAACAAAGGGCATCAATTGTTGCAATGGTTTTAGTGGCTACTCTACAGTTTAAACATCACAACTGAGGCACATTTGGCATTGGGTATGGTTACTCTAAACATTTACAAAACAAAGAGCAAAACAAATTACTTTTGAGCAGCAAAACCAAAATGTTTGTAAGTACGCTTTTAAAAGAGTTTATTCAGAGAGAACAAATTGGTGTAATTGTAAAATGTGATGTAATAATTCACCTGTCTTGGTGCTTCTGTTTGCACAAACTCAGTGTAGATTTGGTTTGCCATGCTGATCATCTCTGGTATGCTTGTTATCTTTTTGTATTCCTCACATGCCAGCCAGAAGAGAATATTTTCCTCACTGTATTCAGACTTTAAGAATTCCTGAAAAGCCAGCTGTCCCGCTGTAACACACAACACCAGACATTATTAGAGAGGCTCAAAAGACAATTACTTTTTTATAAGAAATTTTAATCAGAATGCACAATTTTTACCCAGAAGGCATACAATTTCACATTGCTTTTCTAATGCAGCTGATTTATGAAATATAACGTTTAAAGTTGTTTTAGTTATATACTGCAAAATGTATATTATTTATAAACTGCATCACTAAAATGAATATTGATAGAGGAAGACTGGAAGGCTGCAGTAAATATGCTCTATGATCTTCAAACAGCATCAACTAAAAATGACTGGCATTAACAGTAAGACCAAAAGCAGATCTGCCTGGCTTTTATTTAAAATAAAATAAACCACCTAACAATATTCACAAGAAACCATGCACTTCTGACCCAGTGTGAAGTCAAATCTTTGCAAACACTTTTGCAAACTTATTTTATTAGACATTTGCATCCTGCTTGTCAATCCCCAGCAAGTGACAGCTCATCTGCATATTAATCCTGTAGTATCTGCATAATAATCCTGTAGTAAAAACAGGCAAACAGCAAACAAACTTATCAAAAATGCTTAAATATGACTTTAAATCTAAATGTGCTTTCATCAGTGTCTAGGATTACACATTTAAAGCTTAACACAAACTACTTTCATTTTCTTAAAGATGAAAAAACTTCTCAATCCTTAGGAATCAGCCAGAATCTCTAAAGGTTTTTTTGCACTGCAGTGATGTTTAATAGCACCCAAAATCAAAGAAGTATGTTTTAAGTGTGTTTTAAAAAAGATGAATCTTAACAGCACAGAAATTAGGAAGTTTCAAAACGTCAAAACAGAATCAGCAAGCCAAAATGTCTAGTGTTTTCCACTTTTTGGCACAAATAAATTAAGATTCCGGAAAAGAATATTAGGTGTAAAATTGGTGTACACTGCCTAAGGAGTGAGAGGCTGGCATAGGCTCCAACGTCCCTGACCCTGATGAGAACAAGCGAGTTTAGAGAATCGATGGAGTATATAGTTGAAAAGGGTTATATTCTGGTTTAAACCCAGAACCTCAGAACTGAGAGTAATGGCATTTCTTACATTTAGAGTCCAGAAGCTTCTCGATGGACTCCTCCCAGGCATACACATCATTAACAGGTTCCTGAGAAAAGCAACAAAATCTACCCTTGAAAATTACATGGAGATCCTTCACTAGTAAAGCCAATAGTGATAAAAATGACAAAATCCTAGCATTTCGATCAAATGGTATAGAGTAAATAATAGTATATTGTAAGGATTAAATTGCTCATAACCATTACATGGAATCAAATCTGTATATGTTTCTATGAGAACTTCAATGAAATCTCTTTTCATATAAATATTACCAGTAAAAATATTGATTGAATCATTAATAATCAGGTACTCACTTTATGGCCATCTCCGCCAGCAGCGTCCTCTGCATCAAGGCTGCTTTAGTGTCTGACCCTTTATGGCTCTGGAGGGTCAAAACACATTTACTGCCATGAATGGAACACATGGAAATCAGCATGCAAAGCTTTGGGCAGAGTCACCTCCTTGCTCAGTAAGGTCATCGAGAACACATGTTCACCACTCAGATGATGCCCTGCTCATAGATGAAAAAAGAAACTTGTGGTTAATGGCTGATTGTTGAAAATGGTGGTGTTGTGTAGAAGAAAGAATCATGTTTCTGTGTTTGCTTTCATTTCTGTAAATCTTTGTGGCAGCTCACCTGTGAAACAGATGAACAAAAACACAAATGCAGTGTGTCCTCATACGCTGTATAATTACTGAAGTTCTCTGTTTTGCCTTCGGATTAATTATCTGTGAATTGTTTCTCTCATTGTTACAATCAAGAAGTTTGTAAAAATGCTTCAGGTGAGACAAAATAACTAAAAACTGATTGGGTAAAAATATAGGCTGATGTGACACATTGACTAACAGGTAAAGCTGGTCATTGGAAAGCAGTTATTACTAGCATTTACAAGCTATTACTAGTTGTTTATTTACTGCCCCCAAATCAAAAGCGCTTGGGCCTCTCCTTCAAGGTAAGTGGGCTGTTTATAGTTTTACCAGTAATAGCACATCTTTTAAAAAGGCGCTTGGTTTGTAGTATCATTCATAGCACAAATGGTGTAGGATGAGTTGTGTGCTGAAGGTTGATACTTTATTGGGGTTTGCTCAATTTATAACCCTAATTATGAGCACAACCTACAGTGATGCTTGTCTTAGTAAACTCTGTTAACAAAGGTGTTCATCCCAGGTGCTTGTACATAGTTTGAATATGCAGGTTGGAATTCCTTGTTTTTGCATGTAAGCGTAGGGTTAGCCACCCTACAGCAGTCCTTGATCAGTTTAGGGGGAGGAAATGCTCTAATAGATCAGAAGATCTGATTAGTACAACATCGACACATTGGGAGCTGATTAGGACTTGATCTGATTGGGTCTGTATTAGATCATCGCCACCTAAATTCACAATATTGAAATGAAAGAATGGAAAATCTACCATAACCAAATAGCATGTGGTTGAAATGGACCTATATCTAGGCACTTGCCTATTATTAAAGATTCAAACCTTTTACTGATATTGTAATACAGGTGTATCATATCTCCTGTTTAATTTTCCATCATCAAGCTTACACAGCTTTAGGCTATACCCAAGATATGAGGCAGATTTGAATGCTTATGTTGCATTTTTAATCATATGAATTTTACAGCTTTAAACAAACAAAAAAAGTGTCATCTGCAAACAAATGATGAGCCATTTTTGTTATTACATCTAACTAATTTGGTCATTTTTAGTGGATGCATGTCTATGTATTTGTAAGTCCTCTAGTTCACACAGGTGTTGAGCTATGGGCTAACATTAACACCAATATTTGACAACCAGAAATTGCCAAAATAGGCTGTTTTGTCATCATTTTAAAAAAGTATATATTTTACACAAAACAACATTGCTTTTCGTTAAGCATTTTGATAAACAGCATGCTTGTTGTATCTTTGCAGTTAAAAATGAATCCCACTTAGTTTAATATTTTGTTATTGAATGCAATGCATTTCATACATGTAAGTGTGAATTACTCTAGTTTTAATATTTAGTTTGCTGTTATTGAGAGATAAACTTTAATAAAGATATGCTGATCCTAGCAGAGTGGAGCGCAGATGCTGGACACATTATAGCAAATAAAAACAGATATGTTGGTACAAATGCATGTCATGGCACGTTTGTTTTGACTTTTTGTCTGGCACTTGACAAGTTGCAACTGAAGTGATAAAGCATACTTTATTCATTATTGAGTGATAACCATGGTCTGTGATTGTGAGAAGTTGTGAAAATCAGGGGCTGATACACAAAAGGTTAGGAGTCATTGTTAAGGCAAAGAGTAAAGGGCAGTGAGAGGTAGAATTGGTATTCAAACTTCCTACCGCAGATTGTGGTTTGATTAATGATTTGTTGATTTATTGATTTGAGAGCCAAAAGGCAACAGACAAGCAATTTACTGATATTTACTACTTTTTAGTGAAAGTATCACAACTGTAATCCAGTTGCTTATCTATGCATCATTTGAATGTTGTCACAGAAAACAATGTTTTTACCCAATCCATTCTGTGCTCTGCTTTAATATTGTCTCATTATATCAGTGGCCATGTAAATATTCAGAAGCAATGGAAAATCCTCTGCCAGATTTGCATGCATAATGACATACACATAGCCAAGAGAATTTGCTTTCCAAAAAGGCTGGCAGAGGTGAGGGCATGCTCACCTGTGTTAACTCTAAAATCAACTCATTCACTCCACACACACAAGGACAGTACAACATGCTTTTTCAGGCTTTTGTTCTTTCTTCTTTATGCTTGTTCTGTTGTGTTCATTCAAGTGTGCTGGCAGCTGAAAACAGTCTTGTCTTGAGACTGACTCATTTGTCTATGTAATTTATTTGTGGCACCTGTGTAGGCATGTTTGTGTGTCTGATGTATGTTTGATCATCTAGCATGTTAGTTGACAAGGCTAGTAAAATCAAGAAATCCCTTTGTCAAGCTCAAAAACAAGAATTTTGTTTTAGAATTGTGTTTGACTTTAGGGAGAATCCACATTTAGTTCACATAATATGCACTTTGCATGCTTTGTTTTAACTTGCAATTATAATGTTATACTTGCTGCAGTTTTACTTGCTGCAAAGGTTTTATTTAAAAACTTCCAGTTAACTTTATTCAATCATGTCTAAATGATGTACATTTCTAGCCAACAGGGAGACCTGTGGTTATGTGGTAATTTACTGCATCACACCAAACGCGCTTTAATGTGCACAACATGCCCAACTTCCCTGCATGGGTAAACATGGAAGAATGTGTGACATCATTGTCAAATCGTGTGCAAATCAATCTTCACACTGCCATTCTACTTGTGGTCTTATACTAACAAAAGTTTAATATTCTTGCGTATTGATTTTCTGTTAGTGCCAAGAAAAAGTTATAATTAACTAGATTGTGGCCCGTCATACAATATAGTACATGGTTGCATAATGGTGGCATGAAAGCTTATTTGTTGTAATAACACATTTATCTGTCACCTTCAGAAGCATAACCACCCCCATAATACTTTTCACATTTTGTGCAGTGTTACTTAGCAAGATGATGATGATTTAGCAATATAATTCATTTAAAAAACATTGCATTCTTGAAAGTAATATTGCTGAATTTTGTTCCCTTAGTGAGCTTACCTCATGCATCTTTGATGGAGGACTGTTCATTTTCTGGCATTTATTGTGCCTAAGTGTAGATTTTCTTTCCCATCAGAGTCAAATTATTTTGCAAAAAATCTGGTGTATCTGTGAGATTTGATTCTGTCACTTCAATATTTGCCTGAGTGAAAGAATTTTCCAAAATCAGTGATGTATTGCCACTCTCCGCCACATTAAGATATGTTATGTTTCCACTTCTAATTTACATACTGTACAAGAGAATGATCAGAACTATTTTCACAGATGGTGCTTGTACAGATTATACTTATCTGCTCAGTGTCACCGTGCATGAAATAGTTGTGACCATTACCTTAATCAACAGCCATTTAGGATTCATATTGTTAGATTTCGCTGTATTTGGTTGACCAGTTGTTGGGTGGCTTGCCAATGTATCAGATTTCTCTAATACATAAAATAAGTAAGCTTGACCAAAGTTCAGGGGAAAGGAGTTTATTGATGAAAGTCGTGTAGCATAGCCGTCTTCTAGATCTTAACCCAAGATGCTGTCTGTGTGACAAGACCTTATACCTGGAAACAAATGGCCCACAAACAAAATACAAATGCAATTGGGACCTCCTACTGGAGGCTTTACAATAGGCAGGAAGCATGATCCATCCTGGGTATGGACCATTTAATTGTATAGCCATTTGGTTCACACCTTTACAGACCAAATGTTGAATTCTGGGGCACAGTTGCAATGTAACACATCAGATGTTGATTCCGTCTAGGGAACTGTCAATACATAGAATCCTTCAATATGCATCGGTTCTTACATTTTATTAGCTATTAAAATATAATTATTCTACCAAGAGGTTCAAATTTAGGGCTAATTGTGATCATTATGGGTTTATGGTGTTAGTTTGAATAACCTTCAGATTAATAACCCCAGATAAATTATTCTCTTTCATATAAGATAAATATAACACAGGAAACATTTAGATGAAAATTTCCACTTTTTGTGAAAATTTCTACTTAGCAAATGTATAATAATTGATAATAGTGTGTTATAAATGATAATAGTGAATTATATTTAAACAAGAAGCCAACAGTTTTTGGATGCACTGCTGTATTTAATCTTAGCATACACCTTTTTTCTTGAGACTGATCTACTGATGTAATCAATGTAAAAATTAGTCAGATAAGTTGTATTGGACATGTATTCCAGTAGTCTGTCTGATCATGCATAATCAAGGATTCAAAACATTTATTGTCATATGCACAGTGAGGAAACAGGTTTTCTTGTACAATTAAATTCTTACTTTGCTGTCCACAGTTAATGCCAGGACAATTATATAAAGTAGAGAACATATAAAATAACAAAAAATTTTAAAATATACAATAAGGCACACATAATAATAAATCAACTCTGAAATATAGAATAAACATGTGCAAATTGAAAGATAAATAGCAGCGATTTGACTTGAAGTCATGTGCAAAATGAATATGAAAATAAGATGCATATAAATAGAGACGGTGGTAAACAGTCCAGCAGTAATACAATCGCTTTWTTCAGCTACCTGTTTAAAAGTCTTATGGCTGAGGGAAAGAAAGAGTCCCTCAGTCTTGTGGTCCTGCATTTCACACTCCTGTACCTCCGTCCTGAGGGTAGGAGTGTGAACAGTCCATGTTGTGGGTGAGGTCCTTAATGATGGAGGCAGCTCTCCTGTGGGTTCTGTGCTGGTAAATTGCCTGCAGAGAGGGCAGTGGAATCCTGGTGATCCTCTCAGCAGTCTTCACCACTCTCTGCAGTTGTGTCCTATCACTGCGGTGTCATCAGCAAACTTCAGGATGGTGTTGTCCTTGTGGGTGGTGACACAGTCATATGTGAACAGGGTGTAGAGGATGGGACTGAGAACACACCCCTGTGGAGGGCACATGTTCATTGTGATGATGGCTGAGGTTTAATTTCCGATCCTGACAGACTGTGGTCTGGCAGTCAGGAAATCTAAAAGCCAGTCGCAGAGCGTAGGGTGTATTCCAAGTGCAAACAGTTTGTATGTGAGTTTTTCTGGAATGACGGTGTTGAAGGCATAGCTGTAGTCGATAAAGAGCATCCTGATGTAGGTGTCCTTATCTTCCAGATGAGAAAGGGAAATATGGAGGGCAGCGGCAATGGCGTCTGAGGTAGACCTGTTGGGCCGATATGCGTACTGAAGAGGGTCCAATAAGTCCGGTATGCTGCTCTCAAAGCACTTCATTAAAATTGGAGTGAGTGCTACTGGTCTGTAGTCGTTCATGCAGGTTGGGGGACTCTTCTTGGGAAGGGGGATGATAGCTGTGGTCTTAAAGCAGGTGGGTACGGTGCTCTGACTGAGGGAGAGGTTAAAAATGGAAGTGAGGACCTCAGCTAGCTCTGTAGCACAAGCTCTGAGGGCCCTTCCAGGAATATTGTCTGGTCCGACTTATATGGTACGATGTTTTCACAAGTGCTGATGTACCCAGTCAGATACTCAGCATAATCCTGTACACTGAGAGAAGAGTCCTCTCAAGTTGCTGCAGCTTTAAACACATCCCAGTCCGTCAGTGCAAAACAGTCCTGTAAGATGTCCTCAGTTTGTGGGGTCCAGAGCTTAACCTGTTTGGTAACAGGATTTGTTTGTTTGAGACTTTGTCTGTAATCCGGATACAGGAACAAAGAAATGTGGTCTGAGAGTCCAAAGTGGGGGCAGAGTGCAGCCTTGTATGCACTGCGTATGTTGCTGTAAACATGATCCAGTGTGTTATTTTCACAAGTTAAAATTGGTAATATTTGGAAAGCACGGTCCGTAAATTGCATTGATTAAAGTCACCAGCGGCGATAATAACAGCGTCAGGGTAAGCCGCTTATAACGCCATGGAGCTTGCAGCTGTGTAGTTAGCTTGCGGGGGGATGTAAACAGCGGCTAAAAACACAGCAGTAAATTCCCTCAGTAGATAATAGGGACGGCATTTTAACAGTATAAGCTCCACATCTGGCGAACAGTGCTTATAAACAGTCTGTATGTCTCCACACCACGAGTTGTTGATAAACACACACACACCTCCACCTTTAGTCTTACCGGAGGGTGCAATCTGGTCTCCTCATTGTATGGAGTGAGTCTATAGTTGAATGGAGGATTCCGGTACTTTGTCTGAAAGCCAGGTCTCTGTGAAAATCAGAGTGCACCATTCACTTATTTCCAGATGAGATGTAATCCTTGCTCTCATCTTATCCAGTTTGTTTTCCAGAGAACAAGAGGCTAGGTAGTGGTGGCCGGCTAGCGCGAGCTTTTAGCCTAGCATGTAGCCCTCCCCTCTTGCCTCACTTGCGTTGCCGGTTCTGGAGCGCTAACCTTGGATCAGCCACTTTATTGATGTCAGTGCTTTAGGGCCTTCCTGGGTGTTGTGCCAGTGGCTGTGCGAGCGGGAGAAAATGATTGCTATTATAAAGAGAATAAATCCCTTAAAACATGATAAAATTCGGACAAATTGCTTTAGTCAAACAAAGAGTGCGTGTTAGCCATGTTTGTACAGCATAACTGGTCTCTGCCTCAGAGTCAGCAATGATTTCGCCATTTCACTGATCTGTTTTTTATCTTTGTATCACACAGCCTATATCAAAGAAAATATATTCTCTTAGTATTGAGACTTTAAGCCCACATGCCTTGTCACAAGGGGTAACTCGTAGTAACTTTAAAGTTGTAAGGCAAAAGTCATAATACAAATGTTAGTGCTTTTTAGCCCTTAATATGTTGATTTTAAACAGCTAGTTATAAAGCTTCTTAAACTAGGATACCTTTTATGAATTTTATCCTCTAAACTTAAATTAAAATATCATGTTTTGTAAAAGCTCGTGGATAAACAAGAGAACACAATAAATCCATACCAACACCTTTTTGTAAGTCTGATATATGTTCTCAGCACAACAGTATTTTTTTTAATTGTCAAGACAAGTTGTCACATTTTGATTGGGTGATATTGTGTGAAATATTTTGTTGCCACAATAACGGACCATGTTGTCATAAAAGGATAACTATCCCCAGTCTCCTTTACATATTTAGTATTTTTGCAAAATACTTTTGCTTCATTCCCCATTTGCACCACTGATATACTCACCCACTGACTCATTCAGTGAAAGCTGAAAGCTTTAGCCAAATGTGTACTGTAAATGAATAAATACAGGTAATACAATATTGTTGTTTTATTTTATTAGCCATAATATTTTGAAAAATGTTTGTAATTGTTTTTATTCATTGTTTTTTTATTTGCTTTTACCAAATGCACTGTGGACGTGGTCTCACTGCCTCACTTTTGTCTGTGTCTGTTTTAGGGGGGAGGCCGTTTACAGCCAAAAGCAGCAAAAGAACACAGTCACATCTCTGGCCTCAGACCTGCAGCCAGTATCCACAACAGCCCTCAAGCAGTGCTCTGTCTGCAGTGCTGAGTCACCCTGAGGTTAAGCAAAACCATTGCTTGCAATGTTGCATTGCTTTTGACCAGCAATTTGATGTTTCCCTATTAATTTAATCGTGATCATTAAAAATAATAGAAAAAAACTGTCAATATTTTGCTTATCTTGTTGCCATCTTTATTCACTGTATGTAGTGGGTTTCTGGAGACTTTTCTGAAAGTTGAAAACACATGGTAAAAGTAGTAAGGTGACAGAACATCAACAATATCTTTGTCACCTTATTTAGAGGGTATTAGGGTCATTGAGATTAAGTATTTTTACTAGGTTTATATGTTCTGTGGTGTGACAGGTAGTGAAAAGTGAAAAGAAAATGACGTTCAGCCACAGGGCCTTCTGTGGAATATACTACATACATTCCTTTAAACATTTATAACCTAAAATAAAAGTCAGTTATCCTTGTACTGTACCTGTAATGAAGAGTCAGAGGGGTTAGGATCCATTTACAGCACGTTTAATAAGAGTGGTCAACAGGCAGAGTTCAGTAACAGCAAACAGGTACAGTGGAGACAAGACAAAGATTAATCGTTGAGTAGGCAATAATCAGGGCAGGCAGCAAACAATCAGAAATGGTAATATATTCAAGTCAAAGGCAGACAGCAAACAATCGATAATGAGAACAGTCCAAAATCATACACAGGTAATCAATAGAAATAACAGGGAAAACAGCTCGGAATTGATGCACTGGGCAAATCAAGACTTCGCAATGAATGTCTGAAAAAGTCTGCCAGATACTGCAGCGTACCACCCTGTAAGCCTCCTTGCCGTTGACCATGATTGGGGGGGTCCTTTCTCCAGGTGCTTCCTCAGCCTCTCCAACCGGGCCACCAGCAGGTTTTAAGAGAGACATGTAAAAAGTGGGAGAAATGCGATACTTATTAGGTAATTTGAGGCAAAAAAACTAAAGTGATCTGTTTAATGATTTGCAAAGGGCCAACAAACCTGGGCCTTAGTTTCTTAGAATGGGGGCTTGAGTCATAGATCTTGAGTAGATAACCATACCCATTGACCGGAGTGTAGACAGGGCTGAGTCGGTGGTGAGCATTGGCTTGATGAGCCTGGTGTCTAACTGCATGCAGGAGATGTGTATGTGCTCTATCCCACACCTCCTCACTTTGTTGTAGCCACTCGGTTACTGATAGCAGTTTAGCAAATAGTGCGGGTTGGAATCCTAATACGAATTTGAAGGGGGTTAGACCAGTTGAGGCTTTACCAAGGGAATTCTGAGCATACTCTGCCCCACATAAGGAATCTGCTCCAGTCGGTTTGATGTTCTTGACAGTAGGATCTCAGGAAGCGGGTTATTTCCTGGTTTCCTGGACATTCTGTTTGGCCGTTGGATTGAGGATTTGAGCACCAAGGTTCTTATAAAAGGCAGACCAGACTCTTGATGTGAATTGTGGACCTCTGTCTGAAACTATATCTTTGGGCAGGCCATAAAATCTGAAGACGTAGTTGCATAAAAGTTCTGCTGTTTCTAAGGAGATATGAAGTTAGGAGAAGTTAGGAGCGACAGGCCTTGGAGAACCAATTAATTATTGTCAGGATGGTGGTGTTTCCTTGTGAACTTGCTAAATTAGTAATGAAATCGATTGCTATGTGAGACCAGGGACGTAAGGGTGTGGGCAGTGGCTGCAAAAGACCAGCTGGGAGGTCCTCTTTGTGTTTTGGAGCTCTGACAGACAACACACTGTTGAATATATTTAATCACATCAGTGGAGATTAATGACCACCAATAGTGATTCTTGAGTAGTTGAATGGTGGCATTAATGCCAGGGTGACCAGAACTGGACTGGACCACTGGACAGAGTCATGGACCAGGGAAATTAAGCGCTTACGCAAGGGTTATGGAACTAAGGTACGATCAGCTGGGCATGCAGGAGGGGGTGGTCTCTGACTATTGGCCTGATTGATCTTGGTGGTGATGTCCCATTTTACGGGGCTAATAACAATTTTCCTGGGATAATGGGTTCTTGATTGGGGAGGGTAGGAGTCTCTTCAGTATGATGGGAGAGAGAATCGGGCTTGGCATTCTTTGAACCTGGGAGATAGGTAACTGTAAGTTGAAATCTGGTGAAGAATAGTGCCCATCTAGCCTGTTGAGGATTAAGCCTTTTGGCCGAGCATAAGTATTCTAGATTCTTATGATCTGTCAAGACAGTGAAAGGGAGTAAAGCTCCTTCTAGCCAGTGTCTCCACTCTTCAAGGGCTAATTTCATGGCCAACAGTTCACAGTTGCCAACATCATAGATACATTAGGCTGGGGAGAGTTTCCGTGAAAAAAGGCGCATGGGTATAACTTGGGTGGAGAGCCATGGTGTTGTGAAAGAATAGCATCAATGCCTGTGTTAGAAGCATCTACCTCGACTATAAAGGGTTTATCAGGATCAGGGTGCTTAAGAATAGGAGCCGAGGTAAAACGTTTTTTCAATTCTTTAAAGGCTGATTCTGCCTGGGGGGACCACTTAATCTATTGGTTGCCTGCTTGGTTAGAGACATTAGGGGGGCTGCAACGAAGCTGAAACCTCTGATAAAACGTCTATAGAAATTGGCAATACCCATCAAGTCAGCATACTCTGAGGGAACAGTAGTGGTCAATCAGTACAATCAGTGACACAACTGAGAGGACAGACCTTCTTTAGGCAATGTTGATGACAATAGGAACCCCTCTGTAGCAGTTCTCCCTCGCTCTAGGGGATGACTGGTTCATGTTGACGTAACCAAGGTAGACCTAAGATTATGGCGTGGTTAGGGGAGGTAATGGCATAGAATTGGAGTTCCTCAGAATGTAGTGCTCCAACAGACAGTTTGATGTTCTCAGTCAGTTGGCAGTTTCCATTATCACCCAGTGGGCAACCGTCTAACGCCTCCACTGTCAAGGAGCAATCAGAAGGGGTTAGTAGAATGTGATTTTTTCTGAGCAAATTCCCTTGAAATGAAATTCCCTTGAATCGATTAAATCCAAGAGTTTATGGTCTGGTCTGCCAGGATTAATGTAACAGGTAATGTGATACTAGAACGGTGGTTAGTGAAAGTGGAAGTCACACTCACTATAAATACCTCTTTGGGTGTTTCCTTGTCAATGAAAATTGCATATAACTGTTTGGCTTTAGTCTGGAATTTGGTGGAAGAGTCAGTGGTTCCTCACAGGCCAACCAAAACTCAATGTTCTCCTTACTGAACTGAGTGCGCAGAAACTGAGTGAAGATTTCTATCCTATCTAGAAAAACAACGAAAGTGATGTCATATTGTGTTTCTCTAGCTTAACAGGTGGAGCATGGCGCATGGGTTCGATTCTCAGGATGCATGGAATGATAAAATGTACGGTATGTACTGTAAGTCATTTTGGATAAAAGTTTCTACTATATGCATAAATGTAATTACTAAATGCTTTATTTACACTTATTCATGGAGTTCAACTGGACTTAAAAAAAACATAAACAGCAATCATTACTGGTATTATCTATGCAACTGTGCCAAAAACCGTAAAGGAAGAGACAAAGGGAACAAGAACACAACAATCCAGCATTGTAGATGGCACAAATAAATAATGTGGAGAGAATTCATCAATAATAAGTAGCAATTATTGATCACATGTTTATTTGCATACATTGTTGTACAATCAGCTACTGATTTATGAGAATTGCATAGTGTGATGAGGCCGGGCTGATCAGCGTCGCCCTGGCAGCCAATGCGCCGCACCTGCCCCAGCTCATCACCGGCGGACCGGTCACAGCTGCACCGCATCACCCCCGCGGCATTTTAAAGCCGCCGCCTCTCGCCCACGGGAGAGCGAAGTCTGGAGGTGATGTTAATGTTCGTAACCCTTTTTCCCCTTTTTTGCAGAGAGCAGCGAGTGAACGTAAGCCGCACTGGGGAGCACGCACGGGCGCGCACTCTCACCACCATAAGGGACACGGAGCACGAGCCACACCGGCCACACCAGCCGCACCAGCCTCACCGGCTGCTTCACATCTGCACTGCACCGTTTACACATAATAAATCCACCCTCTGGGGTCTTTTTTCACCAGCCTGCCTTGTTGCGTGATTCTTCACCCGTGACATCTGGTGGAGAATACGGGCATTCCTGTGAAGAGTCACCAACAAAAGTTGGCAGCACCCCACTAAAACCAGTCTTTTTCGCCTTTCCCCACGGACATGGAGGAAATTCTCCAGCGCCTTACCGAGGTAAGCGTCCGCCAGCAGCAAATCGTCGAGCATCTGACCACCCGTCAGAGCCGGACGGAGGAAGAGCTCGCGGCCATGCGCGCCCACGCTGCCCACCACGCACCGCTACCCGACCCTCGGGCGCAAGTCACCCGTCTGCTGCCCAAAATTACGGCAGACGACGATGTGGAGGCATTCTTGTGGGTCTTTGAGACCACAGTGTAAGGCCGGTGCCAAGATGTCTTCACCTACACACCAACCTCCTGTTAGTGGAGCAAAGAAAACAATGAGGGAACCCGACCAAAAGGACAGTTCTTCGTGAGAAAGAATCTACGCATTTCTGATGAAAGGTCATCTTCCAGAGAAAAGGATCAAGAACATCTTTCCGAACCGTGGGGGACCCGAATCCAAAAGGATACCCTCCGCTACGAAACAAAGGACTTCCTCCAACACAACAAACCCCCACAGAGATGACATCTACATCATAAACATCATACACCAGCAAACCACAGAGTCAACATTTGAAAGGTCTCAGTGCAACTGGTAAAATTGTCTCATTCCCATAACAACATAATGTAATAATAAAGTCTTACAAACTCAACTCAGAGATGAGACATATCTCTCACCTCTCGAGATTCAAGTGACCACCCACTACATGCAGATGAGGTGCAACCCCTGAAAACTAAAAGAACCAATCACTACCAAATTACTGTTGTGAATAAAATTTCTTTGATCTGTCTGAGTACTTAAGGGAAGTTGGCAAAAATATCAGGGAATCTGTAATCAGATCTCCCGCACAATCGCTGTGTGTTGTTTCCTGCCAGGTATGCAATATTGTTTATGTTTTCCATTAATTTCTACTGATTGACTGAATTTGATGATTAAACTGAATTTTGAATTTGATTGTGAATTATGTTTTCCTACCTGGTTATTAAATTGTAATTGTAAATAAATTGTTAAGTATTTGAATTGATCTTGATTATTCTGAGATTATTGGTGTGAGAAAATACAGTAAGTGAAAGCTGATGTTTTCAGCAAATTATGACCAGAGTCAGTGCACACTAGAGGTCATGCTGGATGGAGATAGGGCACATCAGCATCGGGGTTCTAGATTTCTGACTGACCACTTGGCGTTAGTTAAGTGTATGCGGTTACATAACTATGGGGGCTAGATGCCAATCGACCTCTGATTATTTCTAAGATTTAATTAAGTGTACCTAGTTACAGCTAACTATGTGGGGCTAGATGCCAATCGACCTCTGATTATTTTCTAAGATTTAATTAAGTGTACATAGGTAACCGTAGGGAATAAATTACTATTTAAGATGATGGCAAGCATTGGGGGCGGCCTTTAAATAGAATTAGTCATTTGACTTCTGACTAAACGATCAGACTGGCGAGTTTGTGTAGTTGTTAAATTAGCGACCGGCCGGCGTGAGACTTCATCAGTTCCTGAGCAGATGAGTGTATATGGTTGAATGATCCAAAACTAATCAAAACCTATTGATTGCCAAATTCTAAATGAGAAGAGAATGTCTGTTAAAATTCTCTCCCGTTCTTTACGCCCCGGACTTCAGCTGCCCCTTCCTGCTACAGACGGATGCCTCCGACACGGGACTGGGGGCGGTTCTGTCCCAAGTTCAGGAAGGTGAGGAGCATCCCATCATTTACATCAGTAGGAAGCTGTCCCTGGCTAAGACGAAATACGCAGCCTTTGAGAAGGAAGCCCTGGCTATCAAGTGGGCAGTCCTGGAGCTGCGGTACTACCTCCTTGGCCGCAGGTTTACTCTGGTGACCGATCATGCGTCCCTGCAGTGGATGTCCCGGCCAAGGACACCAACGCCAGAGTGACTCGCTGGTTCCTCGCACTCCAGGACTTCCACTTCGAGGCATGACACCGGGCCGGGGCTGCCAACGCCAACGCCGACGGCCTATCTCGGATCTGGACAGCTTATGCAGGTCTGTCAGGGGTTCGTCCCCGCCCTCCCCTGTCATCCCTAGGACCAGGCCGACGCTTGGGGGAGGGGGTGACGAGTCTTTTCGGGCTGATTAGCGTCGCCCTGGCAACCGGCGTGCCACACCTGCACCAGCTCATCACCGGCGGACCGGTCACAGCTGCACCGCATCATCACGCGGCTTTTTAAAGCCGCCAGCTCTTGCCCTCGTGAGAACTAAGTCTCGAGGTAATGCTGGTTTCTAACCTCTCTATTCTGTGTTGCAGAGAGCAGCGAGTGACCGTTAGCTGTTCTGGGGAGCACGCACGGGTGCCCACTCTCACCGCCACAAGGGACACAAGGAGCACGGATTACACCAGCCGCACCAGCCACACCGGCTGCTACATATCTGCACTGCACGTTTATGTAATAAACGCATGCAGCGAGCAGACCGACGGTTCCCTCGCCCCAGGACGAGCCCATGCCCACTGCTGGCCTGGCCCGATCCTGCCAATGGCCGCTGGGGGAAGAGAAGGAGGTCTATACCTTGGCTGACGGTGTAAGGGGTACCTGCCAGTACCCCTTCGTAAGGTCCTACGGAGGGAGGCTCGTTCGCCAAGGAGCAAAGGGAGGACGCCCGTCTCAAGAACTGCTGGGCCCAGGTGCGTGCCATTGACGGGAAGGACGTCTTCCCCCAGCCCCATCCTCTCCCGCACTTCATCGTCCGCAACGGTCTGCTCTACTGCATCGCCCAGCAGAGGGGGGAGAAAAAGGACCTCCTCGTGGTCCCACGGAGCAAAACGGAGGTCATTTTGGAGCTGGCCCACTCCCATCCCATGGCAGGACACCTTGGGGCGACCAACACGATCCAGCGGATCCGCGACCGGTTCCACTGGCCCGGCCTGAAGGCCGACGTGAAGGGGGTCATGGTCGATTACGCCACCCGCTACCCGGAAGCAGTCCCCCTGCGGAAGGCCAAGGCCATCGCCCAGGAGCTGTTTCTGCCGCGAGGACTCCTCGACGTCGCCCGGGACGCTTGGGAGCAGGACCGGGCACAGCTGCGCCGCATCACCCCGCGGCTTTAAAAGGCCACCGCCTCCCGCCCACGGGGCGAGAGCGAAGTCTGGAGGTTATGAGAGCCGGTTTATTGTTGCTTTCCCCCGTTTCTGCAGAGAGCTGCGAGTGACCGTAAGCCGCACTGGGGAGCATGCGCCACCGCACACTCGCATAGACACAAGCGACGCAACACCGAGCACGAGCCACACCAGCCGCACCAGCAGCCTGCTCGGCTGCTTCACATCTGCACTACACCCCACGTACACATTAAATCCACCCTCCGGGGCTTTTTCTCACCGCCTGCCTTGTTGTGTGATTCTTCACCCGTGACAATATATATATACATATACATATAGAGGTAGCATGTATAAAGCTGAAAAGTAGGGTCCCAAGAACTGAGCCCTTGTGGTACTCCATATTGGACTTGTAATCGGTACGAGACCTTTTCATTCACAGCAACAAACTGGAATCAGTCAGATAAATATGATTTAAGCCATGCCAGTGCAGTTCCATTTATGCCAACGTAGTTTTCAAGCCTATTTAGTAGAATGTTGTGGTCAATAGTGTCAAAGGCTGCGCTAAGGTTGAGTAATACTAGAAGAGAGATGCACCCACGATCGGCTGACAAAAGCAGATCATTAGTAACTCTGATGAGAGCCGTCTCTGTACTATGATATGGCCTGAATCTCGACTGGAAGTTCTCATTTCTTTCCAGGAAAGAGCATCTGTGAAGACACCAAATTTGAGATGGGTCTGTAGTTTACTAGTTCCCTGGGATCAAGCTGTGTTTTTTTAATAAGGGGTCTGATAACAGCCAGTTTGTAAGGTTTTGGGACATATCCCAACATCAATGATGTATTAATAATACTATGTAGAGGGTGTTGGAGCAAGTGAGGAGATCATGAGTGCTTTGGCTGATCAGGTGGGAATCACATGACAGGAACACAAGAAACAAGCATCACACATTCATCTTTCAGTCAGCCCTTAATGCACTCACTCACATCATAACATTACATTACATGTGACCTCCCCTGTACGCTAGTGTATATTTTCCATTACCCCCATGTTGATAAATACATCTTAAGAAACTGACGGCAGTCACATGAGTAGATATTCCATCGGCTCTCCCTTTACAACATGTTTACTCCAGTCATCTACAGTAGGTACAGTAAACTACCGCAGAACACTTTCTTGTTTGAAATTTTTGCTTTTGTGTTGTTTGTTATGTAATACTTTTGTGGGTACATAACGAATGTTATGCTATTGCAGCTTTTTTTTTACCAATGGTAGAGAAGTAATAAGAATAAGAATTTATCAATGTGTGTTTATTTAATAAGATGTTGCCAGGTATGTGGAATAACTCCAGTCCGTTGTTGTGCCTAACAACAATCACGGTTTCTTGGGGCTTATTGCTTTTTTAGGAGGATTGTTTCATATACCTGAAAAGGCATCAAAATAAACACCCAGACACAAAAATGTCATGATATTGATAAATTCTTCCACTAAACAATGTAGTTCTCAGAAACAAAGTTGTTTCCAGGCAACACAATAGCAGTGGTGCAGTAATATTGATGTATTGATTGATGTGTTTGTGTAAAAAGCAAGACGGAACACGGAACTAAATAATAAACTATATTTAATGAGATGATAAACACAAAACCAACACAAACACTAACTTTAAAATGGAATAAGTGACGACATGTGCAAAACAGCAGTGAATAAACAAAAGACAAACCACGATGAAAAGATAATACAAATAATACAAAAAAAGGGCAGAGGTATCCAAAACGTAATCCAGAGAGCGTAATCCAAAGAACGAGAGCGTAAATCCAATAACAGGTAACCACGAATGAATGCAGAACAAGAACTAGAACAGCGAACAACCAGAGAACTCCTAAACAATAACCCACACCAACTAACCAAAACCCAGAACTTAAATACACACAGAAATCATAGAACACAGGTGATGACGATTAACACAAAACAGGAAGTGACATATAATACATGAGATGTAAACCAATTGTCAAAATAAGAGTCTTTGCGCTCCTCGCTTGTCGCGGGAGCCCGGCTTTGTTAGATGTGCTAGTATCCAGGTAGCAAGCATTGTCGACGGGACAGAAACTTGAATGGCGGATACCACCGCCGGGGCATAGACTTGAACAGCGGATGCCACCGCCAGGACACAGACTGGTGAGACGGATACCACCGCCGAGACACTAACTGAAGAGGTGGACGCCGCCGTCGGAACACAGACTGAAGAAGTGAGCACCGCCATCTGGACACTGACCTGGGTAGCTACTGCCGGAATGCAGACTTGAGAGGCAGGCGCCGCTACCTGGACAGGAACTTGATAGATTGGGGAAGCTGCCAGGCTCGCCTTTAGATCGGCCAGTCCCGCCGTCACAGCGTCCAGGATGGCCCATGGGTCTGAAGAACTTTCTGTTTGCTCAGGCTCCTCCTTAGTTGGAAAGCAACAGACAGCTACCTCCTCCACAGTCGTAGCCGGCTCAAACCCCCGAGTAGGCCTCTCCTGCTCTGGCTCCGGGATACTCCCTCTCCCGGATCCACTTAGTTCTGAACTAGGACCTCCAGCTGACCCAGGCTCCTGTTCTACTTCCTCCAACTGGAGGTCGGAAGAAGCCAGTTGCAACAACAGGTTAATGTATCTCCTAATCATCCAAGTCCAATCTGGCACAGGCATTAAATACTTGTATAGGGGATCTAATCCATATTGAAAAACAGTCATTATAAAGTCATCCCCTCCAGGAAGATCGTAAACCTCATTCAAGAATTTATTCACATAATCCTCCATAGAGGCGCCATTTTGGCGCGGCCAAGACACCATTATCCACAAAATGGAGGCCTTGGGGCAAAAAACAAAGCAAAGGTCCAAAAAACGGAGCACACAAGCACAAAATACAAAAGTACAAACACAAAAAGCAGAAACACCAAAAACACCAACACACAAAAAATGCAAAAAACGTAAAAAACTGCTGTGTTGTCGTATGAGTGGTGGGTTATTCTGTTACGGTACGGGACAGTTGTGTTTGTGTAAAAAGCAAAACAGAACACAGAACTAAATAATAAACTATATTTAATGAGATGACAAACACAAAACCAACACAAACACTAACCGTAAAAATGAATAAGTGACGACATGTGCAAAACAGCAGTGAATAAACAAAAGACAAACCACGATGAAAAGATAATACAAATACCGGGGCAGAGGTATCCAAAATGTAATCCAGAGAGCGTAATCCAAAAAACACGAGAGCGTAAATCCAATAACCAGGTAACCACAAATGAATGCAGAACAAGAACAAGAACTAGAACAGCGAACAACCAGAGAACTCCTAAACAATAACCTACACCAACTAACCAAAACCCGGAACTTAAAAACACACAGAAATCATAGAACACAGGTGATGACGATTAACACAAAACAAGAAGTGACATATAAAACATAAGATGTAAACCAATTGTCAAAATAAGAGTCTTTGCGCTCCTCGCTTGTCACGGGAGCCCGGCTGTATTACACATATGATGTGAATGATTACTGTATTCATCTAAACATATATTTATATGCTTAAATTAATTGAAAAACAACATTAGCCTACTTAGTCTATTACTATATATACAGTATATCAGAACATTGACTAATGTTGTTTTTTAATGACAGATAGCTATGATTATTTTTAAGTGTCTGATAACCATTTCTTGATGATTTTTTTCTGATTTTTAACAATAAAACAATATGCATTATATTTATTATTCCTTTTATTATGTCAACAATAATATTTGACTTAATCATTGCTACCTGATACTGTCACTGGTACCTCCATAGTGCTTTCTTGTAAGAGAAAGTTTTTTACTGGCTTTTTTAAAAGTCTTTTATTTAAGTGCTGCTATTCAAGACTAAGATTAGAACTTTAATTAGGACATTAGAAACCTCTACATAACATGACTTCCACATTGTGACGACGACACTGCAGTTTATTCAACAGAGTAATCCACAAACAGGCAAGGGTCAAATACAGAGCAATGAGGGTCAGACAAAATCAAAACAGGTACAATGGTCAGGGCAGGCAGCAAACGATCAACAACAAAGTCCGAAGCAAAAACAAAAGGCAGGCAGCGAAGTTTTAAAAACAATAAACAATCCAAACAGTAACGGAAAATCAGTCCAGGGCAATGCTCTGAAATGTTAGGCATAGCAAAACAAAACTTATATAACTGGGCAGATTACAAACAGGTGGCAAACAGGAAGTAATCAGCCCTAGGCATGGGGACCATGGGAAATGTAGTCTGGAAGGAAACTAATATTCTGGCGAGGGTTCCCTCTGGCGGCAGGGAGGAGGCGAAGCGACGGCCTCCTCCGTAACACACATAAGTGTTGCAAATATAATTAGTTTGCATTTCTCAGTTAAAATTGAAAAATGTAGACATAACCTAAAGTGAATCTGTCATAAACATGTCTCAGAGTTAAAGTTATCTGTAGTAATCTGGATTGCTATAAGCATCTTTAAAACAAGGTCTTTATAATAGATTTTAGCTGTCTTCTACACGTTATGTGGAGTAGGTCAATGAAGTAATAAGCTAAATTCTTTGTTATCTTTCATTTTGAAGCTGCTTTCCCCCAACCTACTGCACAAGGGGCAGCATTTACTGCAGTCAAAGCAAAGCAGGAGTGCTATTATCAGCAAAAACTTTGCTTAAGGTCAACAGGACTGCACGGAGGCTTATGACTCACATTCTGCAAACCTGACTCAAGATACGAATAAAATGCTTTTCACTGAAATTAAATCAAACAAACCACTAGAAATTTTCAGGAGATACATAAACCAACTATGTGTAGGACAATAAACGGCACAGGGAGTGAACTGCACAGGGAGTATAAATGCACAGGAATAAATTAAAGAACTAAATTAAACACAGGTGACAATAATTTGTAACTTAACAACCTGAAACCTGACAACATCATTACAATTACATCATTAGGCTCTTCAATGGCCACAACTAGGTGATAATAGCATAAAACACCTAAAACTGGGAATGTTGTGTGTTTGGAGAGAGCAAACACACAGCAAAAACACTTCATTTATTAAATTAGTAGTTTTGTTTTACATTTGATTAATTTTGCATTCTGTCAATGTTTACTTGAAATTTGATACAGTATTTGATACAGTTTATACTTTAAATTTAGAAAAGTATTTACATTATTTACCTGATTCCTTAAATAGCTTCATGCAACTGATTTAACTGAACTTGTTAAAATGTATATAAATAATCTAAACCAATTTTATTATTAAAAACAGTAAATAAATTAATGTTTAATTAGCATAAATACTAATACTGTGTGTATTTTATTACTGCATAATGAGGAGCTTTGTGAACTCAGTCTGACCCTCTGGGAACAGAGCTGGTTATTATAGGAGTTTTTCAAAATTAGCAAAAGGTTAAGAGTACATGCTGAAAATAGAGCTAAGAAATGAAAATATTAAAAGTAAATTTTCATATATAAACTGACACTATGATGTGGAGATCAAAAGCAGGACCTCCCTGTGATCTCTAAAATCAACAAATGAATTTTAATTAAACAATCGGAATGGACTCATCAATGCACATCTCCAGACATGAGTTGACAAAACATATAATGATAAGGTGTGCCCTCTCATATTTCCTCTATATGTTATGGCAAAGTATTTTTTATCTTGGCAAAGCACTTTTTAAAGGTGTGGTGAACAGCAGGTGATAAATCACATCTGTGATTACACATTAATCTGAGAATTAACTACTATGGAATTTGTTAGAATTAACTACTACATAGTTAATTCTACCAACTCGGTAACACTTTATAATGATTAATTAACTATTTACCAATGCTTAACTAATGATTCATAGGGTGTAGTTATTATAAAGTGTTACCAACTCTTAAGCTTATTTTACTCTATCAACACTTCCTGTCCCCCTCAGTCTCTGAATGTGCATCTTGGCTGGTAGAGGAGCTTGCTGAAGACAGTTGACTGAATTATCAATCTGACTGATTCCAGGACTGGGGTGGTTGCAACTGAAGTGTCCTTGAGCAAGGCACCTAACCCCCAATTGCTCCCCGGGCGCAGTAACGTGCTGCCCAGGTGTGTGTGCGTGTTCACGACTTGCAGTGTGTTTACTCCTCACCACTGATAGGTTAAATGCAGAGGTCACATTTCAGGTATGGGTTACCATATTCTGACGAATAGGTCACATTTACTTTATAATGGACAGTGATAAAAATCTATCTAGATATCTAGTAATACTAAACCAGATATAATCATTTGATCGAAACAAAGCTCTCACCATTTTCTGCAAAGCCAGAAAGGTCTGTGAGAAACACAGCTGTAGGGTTTCTGGGAATCCATCTGTCTGTGTGGTCTCTGCTAAAGCTGCATCTGTCGCAGCTGGGTATCACACTGCTGGGTATCATGCTGCTGGATAAATGGCTGACATCTCTGAAGTGTCAAAAGTAACACTTCAATTCAGTTCAATCCCACATGGATGACCCTTTAAAAACCAATCCAGTTTCCAACACATCATGGGATCTGATACCTGGTTCACAGCTAAATTGTTGGCTGTCTGTCGGTTCAGCTTTGGCTGGTTCCAAGTGGGTCTGTTTTGGGCAGGTCGGTTGAGTGGACTGATACCTTTAAGCAGAGCAGTGTTTTTTCTTGCTGCCAAGCCTGTGATGACCCCCTGTCAACAACGCCGCAAAGGGGGGGGGTGGGGGGAACAATTCTAAGGACAATTTTAAGGGCCCACGCCCTTTAGGGGCCCCCAGAGATCTGCTTTATTAGTAATAACACTACTAGGGGGCCCCAACCTCATATTTTGTCATAGGGCCCAAAATTGCGAGTGGCGCCCCTGACAATACCACACACAAAACGATGAGTTTACTTAACAGATATCACTTAAATATGTGTTCTGATAATTACACCCGTCTTAGTTTTTCAGTGTATCGCGTAAACGTACATAATCAACAATGCAATTGCAAATGTGCAATATGCAACGAATACAATGAACAAAAAGAGAAGACGCACGTGCTGTCCAGTATATAGAGTATTACAAAATAACTTATAAAAAAATTACTTAAAAACAAAAATACCGCACAGGTTTATTGTCAGTCCATTTCAGCTAATCAGAAATGCACCCTGACTGTCAATCATTTTGCGCATTGGCGTGTACTGACATATGATTTGCTGTAATGTTCAATTTCCACATAATGTTTGGATGGGAATTTGGCGAGAGGGCGTGTTGGTGAATTAAATGCGTAAAGTCTCATTCACAGACATGTCTATGGTGTAATTCAGTCTATGGTTACTAACGGAACTTAGCAAAAGGTTTACATTAAAAGATTTAAAGATTGACTTTTTTTACCATTGCTCGGTTTTATATAATATGTAAGACAATGCATTTGAATGCAATGTATAACAATGTTTTTCAAAACAGAAATTAACAGCGAATTCATAGAAAGAGAACTTTTTGTCTATGCCTCTGCGTTAGTGTTGTTTTTGGCGGCCTGTTTTAATTTTAGTTTTAGTCTAGTCTTTGTGTGAAGCTGTCATTTTAGTTTTTATTAGTTTTAGTCACGTTCATACTCTTTTTAGTCTAGTCCAGTTTTAGTCAACTAAAAGTCTGAGCATTTTAGTCTTATTTTAGTCAGAATTATCCATGATTATTTTCGTCTAGTTTTAGGCGACGAAAACTGATGACATTTTCGTCTAGTTTTAGTCGACGAAAACTGATGACATTTAGTCTAGTTTTAGTCAGTGAAAATTGTATTTTAGTCTCTTTTTAGT